>OZ023166.1:11136084-11216084 GCA_963678695.2 Diplodus puntazzo | reverse complement strand
CGATCCTTAGAACCATGACTGATTCTAAGGATAAATCCACAGGTTCTTCAAAGATTCAGGCATGGGAACAAACTCTATGTAGCCAGGTCACGCTTGCCAGGTCAACAAATACACTGACATAGACAGGAAAAGAAAAAGAAAACACACGATGTGGAAAGTACATTTTAAGCAGAGAAATTGGGAATTAACGTCAATCAAACAACATGTTGAAAACGTTATCATTTACTGTACATGCATGAAAACTACAAATCCTCTTCTCACATCTAAGGTTATTAAGCACGCTCGTGGATAAAGTGTGAAAGCGTGTATACAAACACACAAATTGTCTGATAGTCAGTACATTCACAGCGTCTCTCCTAATGACTGCCTCGCACTGTATGTGTCAGGAAATCAAAATGTTTTTTTTTTTTTGTTCCCCCCTGTCTGCAGTTGGTTGCCAACACGGTGCTGTTCACCAGCGTCAACCTGTCAGGGCTGTTTGTGCGCATCCTGACAGAACGAGCCCAGAGGAAGGCCTTCCTGCAGGCTCGCAACTGCATCGAGGAGCGACTCCGCATGGAGGACGAGAACGAGAAGCAGGTACGGGGCACCTGAGCTCAAGCTGTTGGCAAAATGAGATGTGTGTCTGTGTTTTTTTTTTTTTCTACCCCCACCCCCTCTTTCTTTCTTGTGCCGTGACTCATTTCGACACATTATTCATTTCTGTTAGATTTCATGCCTTTATGTCTCGCACATTTTCTTATCGCTACTAACACTTTGTCTTGTGATAACTTTGACTGCATGAATGTATATTTCAACTCACTTCTTTGCTCTCTTTTGCTCTCTCTCTCTCTCTCTCCCTCTGACACACACACACACACACACACACTCAGGAGCGCCTGCTAATGAGTCTGTTGCCCAGGAACGTAGCTATGGAGATGAAAGAGGATTTCCTGAAGCCCCCAGAAAGGATCTTTCACAAAATCTACATCCAGCGCCATGACAATGTCAGGTAGGATCCTCACATCAACACGGCCGCAGTCCAATCCCAGTGATATTCAAATCCCTCTTTGTTGTGAATTGTCTTAACTAATGCCACACTGTGGTCTTTTGTACAAAACTGTATTCTCCACATGGGTGAAAGCAGTGGCATAAACGCTGTCTGGATGCATCATCAAAAACGAACCGAATAACTTGACCAAACATGTCCTTTGGAATGAAACACCGAGGGCTACACAGTGTAGTGTGATCCGACCCAACAGTGTCCTAAAACATCAACAGTGCCCCGGGCTGTGAAAAAAACTGAAACATTTAATTCTTCTCATTGAATATCGAGGGTTGGCCACTGACTCGTCCTGAAAAGTCCAGAGACATAAGGCTGCACTTTCCTTTCGTTTGATATGGGTGGCACATTTTGGAGAGAAAAGCTATATGGGCAAAAAATCAAAAAGGAAATAAGCCAAATCCGATCATATTTCTCTGCGTTGAGGCTAACATGCCAGTGGTGCATATGCCAACTCCCTGGCTGTCATATCTCAGCAGCCCCTGGGGGAAACAAGGCTTTTGGAGTGAGGGATCCTACTGGGGGAAATAGAAGGGCAGATTAAGTGATGCTTAGTGAGGAGACGCTCCCTCTGGCATTTTGTTATGTCACGTACAGTTGCCAGCAGTTTAGGAGCGATGTGTTCTGTTTTAAGATTACTCTTTGCTGAAGGTTCATCGCTACAGCACATAAATTATCTCACAGTGGGTGTAGCACAATCTGCGAATGATGGATACTTTCTCTCTCTCTCTGATCCAGTGTCTGTCTTTGAGAAGTTACAGAAACTATTTTTTCAGAGGACATTGGCTGTTGTACTGTATCAAAACAAAGCCGACACGATTTGGGCTCGTAGCAGAATTAGTCGGAAAACCAGTGATTGCTCAGTAAATCCCCCAACTTCTTGCCTTCATTTCATCATTCCTCTATCTCAGCCTCTTTTTTTTTTTTGTACCTTTTTTGCAAAAACCACTTGGTCAGGGTTAAGAGGAGATCATGTATTGACGTACCTCATTGTGACACCACAGGCACAGCTGGAAATGGTTCCTCACATGTCGTTAAAAATATCTAGTGGTTTGGGGCTTATTAATGTTGAGTGCTCTTTCAGACAGCCGTATCTGATATGGTTGTGTTATCGTTGTTCCTAGAATATTATAATTAATGTTGTTTCAGGGCCACCACTGCAAGTGACCAATCACACTGTTGTGATGTCGTGCAGTAGCTTTGTGACTCATGTTGGTGTTGCTCCTGGAACATCACAATTAATGTTGCTCCAGGAAACCGAAGTGAGCTATCGTGGCTGAGTGGGTTATTTATTTACTTATTCTTCTTGGTTTCTTTATAGTTTTCTGTCACTGTTTGGTTAAATTTAGGGAAGTGAAATGCTCGGTTAGGTTTAGGGAACTAGGATACTTGGTTTGGTTTAGGGAACTTAAATACTCCATTAATTTTAGAAAACTATACTTTGGGTTAAAGTACACCTTTTCACATAATTAAACAAGAGTCTGGAAGGATATCTTCTCCCACGTTTGTATTTTTCTGGTCTTTTTGACCAAGTCGCTAAGTGATGAATTGCAAACCTATGATTGGTCGGTCTCAAAGATGCTCCTGGATCAACATTAATTATGATATTCCAGGAACAACACCAACACGGCCATATCAGATCGTGCGTCTCAAACAATGGTCTCTGGCTTGGCTGCAGTCTCCTCCATGTCTCGCACCGCCACTACCCCCTCCTCTTCCTGACATCAAATTCAACTCATGATGTGATCTGAACACGATACGTATTGTGGAAGTATTGCCAACAGAGAGTCTCCTGATTGGGCTGGTTTGAGCACATTTGAAGTCTTAATGTTGCTTATTCACTTTGGTCTTGTGTTATATTATTGATATTGTTATGTGTAATTGTTACAGATTCATTAACATGTACGCAGCATTTCAATTTTGGAGCTAATTTTACCACTTCATTTACTTTAGTTTAGTTTAACCATAAGCCACAAATCACATTTTCTAAACTGATTACAGGTTTTGCATGTTAATACTCTGTGAGATACATTCTCAGAAAAGTACAAGTAGCTGCTAATCTTACTTGGTAAAGTGTTTAAGTAAATGCACTTAGTTACTATCCAGAACTGCAGATCTACAGACTCTTGCTCTTCACTCTTCTGACATCTGCAGCTGTGAACGACCTTTTAACCCTTCACATGTAAACAGCACGTCAGAAAGCGCAGTGTTCACCACTCCACTCCCTGCAATCTATAAATTCTCTCCTCTTCATCATCTACTTTAATCTGCGCTTCTTACTGTACTGTCAGAGCTCCTTTATCATGCTACAACATTTCCTCATTTCCTTTCCTTATCTTCTTCTCTTCCTCCTCTCCCTCTGTATTCTCAGAGCAGCAGGGAGGCTTGAGGAGAAGGGTTTGCTTAGCCTCAGGATTAAGTTGCTACAGGGGATTAAATGCAATGGAGACTAAATTCTTGTTGCATAACGCCGTGTGTTTGCCTTTGCGCGTTGTGCACGTGTGTGCGCGCGCGCACAAGGGCGGTTAAATATGGACACATCTCAGTGGAGCTCTGATGATTACTTTCGTGCCTTGAACTCCTTCAGATAGCGCCACCCTTTGAGAGCGATCTAGACTGGATGCAGACATGATTTATGTGATTTGGGCAGACTGTAATTAGAAAGTAAACAGTGTGCGGCACAACGTACTGCGAGTTTTCTTCATTACTTTCTGAGACCGTGGGCAGTGTTTGATCTGATTAAAAATCCAGCCAGGGGGATATTGTAGTAATCACTCACTAAAAAGAAAAAGAATATGACTCCAAAGTAGCAAACAAGATATGTGAAATATTAGCCCTGTATTGACTCAACATTGTCATTATTATTAGTGGTGGTACAGGAACTCATATATTTTTCAAAAACTGCTCTTGAGCTGAAATGAACACTTTTTGAACCTGTAATTCATTCTAAACTGTTTCTTAATTAATCTGAATAGCATTTTAGGATTCACACGATTAATAATGTTGATGAATTATGAGCATGCACTGTTTAATATCACACCGCTCTTTCAATGGAGGAGCCCTCTGAATCAACAAGCACTTCCTGCGTGTGTATTTATGATGTTTTTACAAGGCAAATTCCTGCTGATGAAAATGTTACAAAATAGATGTAATGTTGATCAGATTGAAGGAAGCTTTACAAAACACTTTTTTAAGTTTGCATCAAACAGAGTGCCACAGGGATGATGTATTTTGTAGGCGAACCCGAGAGTTAGCATCCCCTTTGTTCCCCTCGGTACTTACATGTTTTGTTCGGCAAGATAACCTCAGAAAACAAACACCACTCTGATTATTTTTAAGCCTGTAAATGCAGCCGCCAGAAGACACGAAGCAGACGAGTCTCTGTTTTCGGCATAATGATGGCTCAAGACAACGACTGTAGTCTCATTTAGCCACCTGTTAGCAACTGCCTTTTTCCAAAGACTCAAAGACATGCGTTAAAATTCACACACATGTCGTAGGACAAACCATGAAAATCTGTTCAACTTAGACCTTTTTTCAAACATCTAAATAATGTTTTATCTGAGTTCTATCTTAGCTTAACCATGACGCCAATGAAAAAAACACTGACTTTGAGACCAGGAACTGCAAAAATGCTAAAAATCCTTGCAGCACTCGAAAATGCCGAAAAACAAACGAGTTCACCGTGAGAGACATCAGAAAAATCTAAAGTATGTCATTCAGTTTTTAAATCTGACCTACTTGGGTCACTGACCTCTCCAGAAGCTCACTCATACAGCACTATCATGGAGAAGTTACAGTTTCCCCTTCTTAAGTGTGTAGTTAGCATCTCTCCCACACTCATTCTGTGCTGGCCTCCTTTTATTGGCCCGACATCAGCACACACGGGGGCATCCTGGGGGCTCTGGAGGGGCCGGTCCAAACTCAACCCCTGAGCTGACATGCGGCATGCCGTCCACTAATTGAAACAACGTCAGCCAAAATAACTCCAGTAATGCCTTCCACACAGGGGAAAGGGAGATTAACATACATAATTAGGGGAATAACGTTGCTCAAATATGTGCCAGTGGAGAGGAAATAATGGATGAGGGTGTGAGGGAGGTTGAATTAGACAATATTAGACACGAGAGAAGTTACCGCGGGGAAAATCGTGTTTGTATTACATGGCTTAATCATTTGAATTGCAGCGCCTTGCCTGCTGTAGAGGATAGAGTTTTACCGAGACAGACGCTTGCATCGGGGATGTGGTTTTGACCTTGAGCAGTGAACCCGGTACGGCACAGTGCAGTAGGTTCGGTGGGAGGCGAAGGCGAAACTTATAGCTGCTGCTGCCAAGAGTGCTGTGGTGTTTGTTTTGAAGTTTTTTGCTGGAGGATATTCAAAATCAGATACAGGAGTTCACAGCCGGCGCTCTCTGTGCCTTTCAGTGCTCCAACTCATTAAAACAGAGTCTATCTCAAATATCTCTGGCAAGGTACAGCGAGTCGTCTAGTCTATTGGCAATAAATGCAACTCGCTTCTGCATTCGGCACAAAGGTCTTAGAAAAGATTATAATCATGTTATGCAGACATATGTTAGAGGTCCACTGTGTAGGATTAAGGGCATCGATTTTGAAAATTAGAATATAATGTTGTGTGTTGTTACTTTAGAATGAGCCCTTTATATCTGCAGCTGTGCAAAACCACGCCCACTTGTACACAATGCTATGGTGGCTGAGGTTGTGGCGAGAGCGGGTCTGCCTCCATGGAGTGGAATGGTGTTGTTCCACCAAACACTGGCTCTGGAGAAGGCCTTTCATCTTTGTTTAGGTGATTTCTGTGGCCACTATAGGGGAGGGTGAGATGAGGGGTATTCAGTTGGTTGCAATCTTATTATATTATAGCTTATTTGATTTAATGTCCCTGCCGGAGCACACATGGATCTGGTTACTAATTACCAAGTATAATGTTTATTTACTGTGCTAAGAGCAAGCTGCTCATGTTCAAGGTACTTAACCGTGAACATTTTTATGAGCTGAAGATTCAGCAACACAGCATTTGTCGCTCAACGGGAGGCTCTCTGCAGCATGTTACCAGTTCAACATACAGCAGCAGTCTCAGTCTTTCATTCTTTCCAGAAAAATACAAAAACAAATGCAAACCTTCATGGAAACTTCAGCCCAAATCTTCCTCCAGAAACTTTATGCAGCCTGTAGTTGTACAATCGCTGTACTCGTGTTCAGTCACAAATTTATCAGCTTCCGGTTCAGTTTTGGCTGAGCAAACAGGGGCTATTTTGAAAGGATGCAGACGTGAAATTATGGGAGACAATTTATCTTACAACAAGAGCACACAACTGAGACATGTGGCACTTTGCAGGAGGGTGTGTGTGTGAAAGCCAACTATCTCTGTGTTTAATATCACATCAGAGAAAGAGATTAGAGACATCAGATCTTTTCTTTTGTCCACCGATAGGAATTATGTTACAGCATCTTTTCAGTCCTTGTCAGAGTCTCAGTGACTGGAACTCTGAGTGTTTACTCCGGTGCAGTATTTAACGTTTCAAATATTTGTCAGCCGCAGATGGTCGCCAATTAAAACATTCACACAAATTGAATCCGTTCCCCCCTTGTTGCCGTGACATCTGCGAGACAACAAAATGACATTTAGCGGCTCCTTCTTCGAGATCCAGCACTCTGTCACGCTGTGAAAAAAAAACTCCAGCCCACATGCAGACAGCGCCGCAGACACACGAGTTGTTCAGGACAAGCTAGAGTTTCATGACTAATCCCCTTTCACACCCTCCGTCGCCACCTAGCACTCAGGGCGAATCCCTCATGGTGAAAGTTCCTGCTCCCGCTCTGATGTAGATTGATAGTGAGTCGTCTCTCAGGGGCAGCGGGGCCTTATTAAGACACCGGAGGTTTTCAGCACAGGTAACCTTTCCTTCGGGGCCGCGTTGTCAAGCTTTAATGAAACATGACAAATGAGATTATCAGCAAAAATCACAAAACAACCCTTAAAAATGCGTAATACTGAAAATAATCAGGACCAAGGCTTAGAATACAACTTTTTTTTAATGTTTTAAAGGTTTGAGCATATTTGTGGAAACAGTGTCTAAGCCACAGGTTTCAGGAGGGGAGGAGCTTCTCATGGCAGTGTTTGGATCTGATGTCTTCTCTCGCTTTTTTGGAACAAGGTGCTGCATTTGGTACTTTTAGCAGTTTAAGACTTGACATGTCAAGGACTACAGGCACACCAGACCTCAGACACTCACTTTGAAAGGAATTGTTCCCACCACAGTACTTTTCACCTCATCTTTCTTGGTGTGTTTGTATTTCTCTGTGTATTTGCACGACATCCTCCTCTCCCGTGCCTATTAGAAGTCCATCTGCAGCCACTCCGAGTCAGCTGAAACTGTTGTAAACCCCAACTGTCAGTCTAACAAACGCGATTGGCAGATATGTTTTTCCCGGTTCAGCTGCGATAAAGCAGACGGCCAGCTTTTGGACGTTCCTGTTCGAAATGCTAGGCTAACCAACTTCCATTCTGGTGCATTTTTTTATTGTTTTCCCAGGCCTCTCATTGGCTTACCCTGATATTCTTACCTTCAGCCTAACCAGTCTCACTCATCAACCTAACCGACCTTAACCAACAAAGGCAACAAGTATTAGCCAATCACAGACAGGCAGAGTAGGGCAGGTCATGACTTTTCACCCTGGAAAAAAAAACAAAAAACATTGCAACACAGAGTGTGGAAGCCCTGATTGTTTACTTCTGTACACACAAAAAAAAACCATATATGAAAAGGAATTTTACTTTCAGTTCATCTTTAAACCTAAAGCACTTTCAGTCCAATACAGCAGCTGTCAGAAGGGAATACAAGTTCACCTGGAGACGGTGACAGAGCCTCGTTGGTTGCATTATATCCCAGAACAGCTCCTCACCGGCTCCTAACAGGACATGTCTCCCTCCTTGATCCCCATGAGAATGCTCCCGCTTCTATTTTGAGTCGCTCTGCTTGACTGCGCTGCCAGTCAGCTGGAGAACGGAGCAGACTCTCTCTCTCTTTCTCTCTCTCCGTTTTTATTTCTTTTTTTTTCTCTTTTTTTTTGCTGCTGCAGGTCGTTAATTTGAAGGTTTGACTCGTCTCTCTTTAATCATCCGAGAACAGTGTTCAAAATTGACTTCGTCTCAGGCTTCCTTAATGTCATCTTGAACAAATTCCTAGGAGCTAATCTGATCAGGCCTCCAGTAATTCTTCTTTTTCTCTCTCTCTCTCTCCCCCTCTCTCTTGCAGCATCCTGTTTGCAGATATCGTCGGTTTCACCAGCCTGGCCTCCCAGTGCACAGCCCAGGAACTGGTTAAACTGCTGAATGAGCTGTTTGGAAAGTTTGATGAGCTTGCCACGGTGAGTCTGTTTCCCCTTCCTTGAACACATATCCCTCAATTAGACGCACTGTTGGCATGGAAAGCTGCTCTTTTTCTCTGTGTCTACGTTGTGTCCAAACTTTGACGTGGGAAGGATGTTTGTGTGTGTGTGTGTGTGTGTGTGTGTGTGTGTGTGTGTGTGTGTGTGTGTGTGTGCGTGCACTGCTCAGGCCACAGGCTGTTGGCACATGCCACTATTGTACCAGCTTAGCATGATGTCACACTGAATAATGGAAGCCCATATGATGCTTAATATGATTATCCAGTGCTTCATTTGAGGAGGAGTTGACAGACCTTTTTAATCTAGGCCAGATTTACCCAGGGCTAAAACCTCGCCTCCACTCGGGTGGTGTGAATGAACTCGGCAAAGGGGGCCACTGAGTTGCACTTGTTGTCCCAATCTCTTTCTCTCTCTCTCTCTCTCTCTCTCTCCCGGTTCGCATGTGTGAAAGATTTTCAGCCCTCCCATCTGTCTATATTTCTCCCTTTGTGATTTCGTTTGCTGAAAATCCTCTCAACTTTCCCCGTGAATTCGACCGCCGGCGGTTAATCTAGTCGCTTTCCAAATGCGATGCCGTCAGTGGGCGCGCCCGCAAAAAAAAATCTTTTAATCAAAACACAGCAGGTACTGTGACGTGCTTCTGCCTTAAGTTAATCAGAATCAGAGCACATCTCCAGACGGGGGTACGATATCCCTCCGCCTGCAACACTTTCAGTTCGGCTGACACGTACAGTATCTCTGTTTGGTGAGAAGGTTGAGCCCCTGCAGATCACCCTGCCACAGCCTTATCTACATGTAATCTGGCCTCTATTACTTACACTAGGCACATGCCCTTGTCAAATCCATTAATCCACAGGATTACAACTAACCCTTTTTTGCTTTCATAGAAGGTTTTACTTGGCTGTTGTCGAGAGCGTCTATTTTTAGCTTTTTTGTTTACAGGCACAAAATTAGAACTGACTAAAAAAGAGACGGGCCGTGCTCGTCAGTCTTCAAATAACTGTCATTGCATTTTCAGAAAGGTTGCAAACCAGACACCAGAATAAATGTTGGTGATGCATGACGTCTGAGGTGTTCAAACTTTATATTTGCTTTACTTTGTGTGTTGGTTTAGTTATTCTGTTTTATTTTGTAGTTCTCTCGTGTGTCATGTTTTGCTTCGTACTTCCTCCCCTTTATGCACATGAGGGCCTCGATGAAGTCCAAAAGCTCATTTGAAATTGTGCCTGCAAACACACAAAGTCAGGCAGGTAACAGAACAAAAGACAAGCTTTAATAGAGTAGGCTGTAATCCAAAAAGTCCTAAAAATCCAAAATGCAAGAAGCAAAAGGCATGCGGCAAAGACACAGGATACAATAAGAAAAGATATAAAAACTAGCTAGAGTACGAACCGATGAAGTGCTGGGAACTCGAAGAGAATACAGGACTGACACGAGGAAACAGAAGAGACAGTCTGACAAAGAGGGAGAGAAAAACGCAGGCTGAAATGGACAGGGGAAAAAGCAAAACATGGCACTTGAGGAGAGAGCTACAGAATCAAACAGGATATAACCCAACCAAAAACTCAAACCATGAGTTCTATCTTGTGATAAACGCTATACTTTTTGTGTGGTTAGGTTTGGGCACAGAAAACACTCGGTTAGAGTAAGGACAAGATCATGCTTTGGCTTAAAATGCCTGTTTCGTTGCCACAGAAGGAGCAGTCCCTCGTCAAGTACACAGTATGAAATGGTTTCACACTTGTTGAACAAATGTTGATGCGCAGTCTTGAACTATGGTCGCTGGTTTGCCAGCCTCGTCTCCTGTAACCCCACCACCGTCCCCTCCACATCCAGGTATGAAAGTCAGGTCATAAACATGTAATGTCATGTACAATGAATTTCGCTTCAAAAGATGACAATGCCATCTTGAGGCACGTCCATTACGTCTGGCTGTTTTGATTCAAGCCATCTTGTTCTTTTGGTTACAACTGAAAACATCGATCTGAGTGACTCCTAGTCGGGATCCTCGTGTTACGCTGAAAGGCTGTCCGCAGCCGCCAAAACTGTCTTCAAATGTTCTGGCCTCGCCCTGACCCAAAGCCTCACTCATTCTGATCCAGTTTGGCAGGAAGTGGCAGTGCCAGTGACTCATAGCTGTGGTCATTGTGGGCACTCAGACTCTTCTCGTTCCATACGAAGAGCGGGCGATGCCACATGGCCACTGGGCATCGTCTCATAATACCATTCCAGCACCATCCCCACACCACCTGTCCACTCTTTGGACTTGTCAAGCTGCATGGGAAGTGGGCCAGGAACGCAGTGTTCTCCTAAAGTGCTGTTGGTGTAGTAAAACAAGTCTCCTCTCCTCTCCCCTCCTCTCCTCTCCTCTCCTCTCCTCTCCTCTCCTCTCCTCTCCTCTCTTCTCCTGGGAATATCTTTTTTAACATGAACGAAAATCAGGCAGCAAAAATGACCCAAGCTTTATTAGAAAAGCTTCCGCTCACATCACAGTCTCATGTCGTTTTAAACCCCATGTAGCTTTTCAAACACGTACACCAATTTCACACGCGTCAGATAAAAATAGACATTTTTGTGATTGAGCATTTAGGAACAGTTTGACACTTTTTTTCCAAGCTCATCTCCATATCAATTATCACTAATGCACTATTTCTGTTTGGCTGCGTCAAAGAGGCTTTGATTTGCTTCAAAAGTGTACTGGTGAGAATTTGAAACTCATTTTTTTTCTCTTCCTGGCTGAATGCCGCTAAAAACAAGCTTCAAACAAAAATACTGACTATGTTATCTCCTTATAAACATAATTAGTAATACATACATACAGCATTGGCATTCACTCAGTGTTGTGTTCTTAGTCCCTTGGCAAATATATGTTAAATATTCCTATTCTCTATGAATTCCTGAGGGAAACACGGGGCTCTTCAGTTCCATTCCACTATGTTCACGAGCTAGTCGTGCAGCCATCTTTGAGGCAACAAAACTCTCTACTCCATTTCTAACAATGGTGTTTTAGGTCAAAACTTTTGTTTTGTTGCAGAAACTTACAATGCCAACATTGATTGCTAATGGTGCGAATCTCAACTAGTTAGGACATGTTATCTTTTTCTTTTGCTGGAATTTCGCCATTTTAAGATGTGGGCAGGGGCACCGTCACACACTATATCGACGGGCACTTTCACAGCATCCTGGTTTTAGTGCTGCCCAAGACAATCACGATTGATTTAAAGTGTTTTCTTTCCCTTTACCAGAATGAGAACATGAGCGGCCAGATGACAGAGCCGTCCAATGATAGGTCTTTGCCTTTATCAACATTTGTTGCAAATTTATATACGGAAGTAGAGAGCAGAGCTTGGAACGATTTCATTTTGCTATTGATTTAAAATGTCTGATGACATATGTAGATTTAAGAGCCTTTTTCGGAGTGGACATTTCACATCCGGAGGGGGAAAACCAAAAAAACAACGCTATTTCTCCCTTGCACTGTGCCGTATTCAGTTGGGAGCGTAGCTCGAAAATTGAAGTTTACAGGGAACCCACTCACACTGATAAGTATTTGCTGTTTGATTCCCACCACCCACAAGAACACAAGCTGGGAGTAATTATAACTCTTCACCACCGGGCTGAGAATCTGCCGGCTACTGCTGAGATCCAAGACAAGGGGCGCAAACATCTCAGGGAAGCTTTGAAACCTTATCACTATCCAAACTTGGTCCGTGTTGAAGCAGTGGAAAATGCAACGCCCAAGACTGGCACACAGAATAGACACGTTGTTATGTCGTTCATAGCATGGGAACTTTTCTGTGCTAAATACAGGTGGCATTAAAGATTAACACAGCCGTCACAATATTAGTGACATTGTTTGTTTTTTAGGAATAGAAGGGATGGATTTATTAAGGGTGGTAAAGAAAATATAAATCAACATGCCAACTGGTCGCCCCTCTCACGCGAAACACTTCCTCTCCCTGGCTGAGTTTCCCACAGTCTGTCCAGCACCCGAAACAACAGTTTCTGTTGCGAGAGGGACTCTGTGATTAATTTATGGTTGCCGTGATGCTATATAACATTAATAGCTCTGGACTGGATGTGCTTCTCTGTCTGTAAGCATGTGTGTGTGTGTGTGTGTGTGTGTGTGTATGTGCGTGTGTGTGTGTGTGTGTGTGTGCCGTTGCTGTTTCCATGGCAGACTTTCACAAAGCTTTCTCATTCTTGTCTCTCTTCTTCTTTCTTTTCTCTCCTCTCGCAACACCTCCCTTCATCACAGCTTTAAGACTCCTCCGCTCCTTGTTTCTCGGCTCCTTGATTGACATGCAGCAGCCTACTTCCCTCAACTGTGTCTTTTATGCCCCGTGGTTCTCTGCACTCTCTTCCTCTCTCATGTTTCCATTTTTAGGACAGCTCAGTGATGTATCTATCCGCTGCCTCTTACTTCCCTCGACAAGTCAGAGTTCCCTCTTTCATTCACATATATTTATGACTGTGAGAGCCTACAGATAAAGGCCCGCACCGCATGTGCTGTGCGTGAATGCGCGCTGCAGTTCACACAAAAAGTGCCATGTTTGCATTCTTGCGCCACAGAATATGAATGCTAAACACGAGAAAGAAACACTGAGTTTGGGGAGAAAATGACTTAATACTTGTGAAAGTATCTGTCAATGTAGTGTTAGAAGTTTGCTTGACAAGACATCTTGAAATAGTCAAATAATCAAATTATAAGACTAGCTATAGCCCAGTAAAAAGTTTTTCTCATTCACACAGCTGGGGATGGTACGATTTTAAAAACCAGCAAGGGCAAGCTAAAGTATCCAACCAATAGAAATCCCACCTCCTCCCTTCAGCTGGGAGATAGCAATTGTATTTGTGGCTAGTTCGTTACGTTTCACAAGCTCTCTTAGCTGTTTTTAGTATAACAATAACGCATAAATAAACAACTCTGTTAAATGCTACAATCATGTAAACACAAGCAAAAAAAGCCATCACGAACTTAACCTTAGTCTGAAAAAGGTTGCACGGTGGCAGTTACTCCTTTTGCTGCAGGTGTGTGCTCTGTGCTAACTGGGTTAGCTTGGTACAGGGGCTGTTTGCTTTGAGTTAATTTTAGCTGCTGCAGGAGGCTGTTGCTGAAACTGCAGCTTTGTTGGACTCAGGGGCAATGTGCTTTGCGCTAACGCTTGCCACTGAAGGAGACTGTTGCTGCCACCGCAGCTCTGTTCGGCTCAGGGGTTGTGTGCTTTGTGCTAACATTAGCAACTACAAGCATGTGTTGCTGCCACAGCGGTACTTTTTATTGGTCTCAGGGGCTGTGTGCTTTCTGGTTCCCTGTTAGCAGCTTAACAATGGCAATGTCACTGCCCCTGCCGCTCACTTGTTCTTTGGTTAAGGGGCCATATGCTAAGTGCTACTGAGTTACCAAGAATGGTATATATGTAGCTTGTTTAACCAGTGCACGACTCAATTTTAAGGTTTCCTGACTAATTAAGGCCTAAAAGACATATTCATAATCAACTTAAGACTATACACAAGTTCCAAATTGTAAATAACGTTTAAAACAAGATGATAAATTATTTCAAATCAAAGCAAATACAGAGCTCTTTGTAATGTGAGTCACATTTCACAACTATTTTCAAGCAAATAACACTCAACCCAAGAAACATATCTGACATTTGACAGTGAGAACTATCATTCCCTGTTTAGACATTATACTATGTGTCTTTATTTACTGTAAGAACTGACCGAGCAAAGAGTGATTTAGTCGTGATTATTGCAAAGATTGTCAAAGGAATCGAACTACACTCAATTGTACCTCAAATAAAAGTTAACTTCAGGAAACCTGTTCCAAATCTAGACGTGATCATTTGTACATCTGCAGATTTATATAATTTAAGATCCTATGCCAAGAAAAATAGAACAAATACAAGTGGTTAGGAGGCTAATAAAAATTTGTGATATTTTTAAATTGAGCACAAGGGCTGTTCACTGCCCACACTGTGACAGCTGCCTGCTGGAAAAACCAAAGTCTGGGTGTAAACACAACTCAAATAACCCTGTTTGGGTTTCTCTCACAAGCAGGTGCAAGGATCACTGTCGAGTCCCGCAGTTTCCCCCCTCAGGCGCCTGCGAGTGAGAAAAACTGTGGACTGAAGCAAAACCCAAACCAAACAAGCAAGCTTGAGTTCTTGAGGGAGGAGTAGGAGAGGAAAAATGTTTCTGTTTTTCAAGAATCAAGATGATGGCTGACATTTCTGTGACCATGAAGCATCTTGCACCTCCATAAACTGGGGTCTAAACTGCAGCAGTCGTGGCAGAGTTATGTGTCAGCAAGTCATGTCTCAAAATGTTTAGATTAAGTATTACAAATTCTGTTTGCCAACCACTTTTCACTAACCTTTTTATTTCATTCATTTTTGGTTAATGTTAGATTGTCATATCTGCTGCAAGACATGGCCTCATAGCTGATTAAACTATGTGTGCAGAGTATTTCTCCCATATATCATCGCTTAATTGTATCTTTTTTATATCATTCCAAGAAAACAGTGTTCCTTACTTTTCAATGCTATCTTTGAAAAGCAAGTATTTGAAAACCGAGCGGCCGTTATTTGTCATATCCGCCATATCTGTTAAATATATCTCCGTAGGTTTACTTCACAGATCTCCAGCAGCTGCTCACTCCAACCCACCAGGCTGTGGTGGGAGGAGGAAGTGTTGATATATTATTCATTTTGTTGTTGCACATAAATGATCGCATATGAATTCAAATCAATACGAGAGCTTGTGGCCAAAAAGGAAAATATCCAATCAGAATGTTCTTTTTTTAAGATTTTGCCCAACAAGAGATGCCTTGCAATGAATCACCGTCTGCTGACATTAATGAAATGTTGACTTGAAATAATTCAACAAAACCGAGGCGGACTCATTTTTCTTACAAATCTGTGTAATGTTCCGATATAATATGCATAAAATAGTGTGACTGCGTGAGAACAGTGTTAAAAAAAAAACTACATTGTCAAACAGCTGGAGGCAAGACGGCCTGTCCTTTCAACCACCCGGAGGAGTGGAAATCCTAATCTTTGGTCTCATCAATAATGTGTACACAGCACTGATCTTTGTCTTTGTATGACAGACAAAGCACGGTGTGTACTGCTCTCTCCTTTGGGGCCTCATAGGAAATGAACTGCTGCCTCTCTCAGCTGGCTCATCTTTTTCCTTCATAATCATTCACTGAATATTCCCCTTCCCTGTCTCTGCGTCCCTCTTTGTCTCCCTCTCTTTGTCTGCAAGCGCTGAAGTGTTTGCTTATTTGCATCTCTGCGAGAATATGGCTTTACTGTATGTAAGGTGTCTGGTAATGCCGCTACACCTGCTCTATATATAGTCTGACCTCGGTGAAAATGAAAACAAAACATCCAAAATGTATTGCCTCTGTGCTTCCTTTCTAGCGGAAGTAGGTGTCAGACTCTACCTGGGCTTGATACACTCTACTCATCTGTCTTCTTCGCTGATGACCACCCAGATTGCCCACAATGCTTCAGTCACATGACAGTGGTAATCCAGCTTGTGACTGAATCAGCTCCTAAGCCCTCACAGTGCAGATTAGCACAGGAAAAGTACAGAGTAGGAGACTCTATAAGTACCAGGGCTTTCCCTGCTTCCTGTAGCTTCAACCATGCCTCACTGTAGCGCCATCTGCTACTGCTCCATTTTGACCTTAGTTACCCCGAAGAGACCTGCGTAACCTTTATTTATCTAGTCAGGTATGTCCCGTTGAGATCCACATTTCATATGTATTAAAATATTATCAATAGTTACGTGATATATAATAGACCTCTTTGGCTCTTTGTTGAAAAAGTTTATATGGTCGAATTAACATGTGGAAGACTTCAAACAAGGCTTTTCTATTATAAGTAATAAAGAAGTGTCATATCTGCAATGCCCAGCATTGTTTTGTTTCTCAAAAATGCTATAAAACATTGATATTTTTTAAGATATTGTATTGTAGTTAGAAATGCCATTATCTTAACAACACTAATTCTGCATGAACATATTTATGAAATGTTATTAAGGGCCCATACTGAGCAAGGCATATTAAGATTTTAATTTATGTACAACAACTTCCTTATTATGATGGCCTTGTAGCTGTAGATTATGGTCCTGCAGGATAAGTCATCCATAAGTGTTTTATAATGACTGATAAAGAGCCAATATGCTTCTAATACGCATGCTAATAGGTAACTGATTAATGGTTAATGTGTTCCTTAACTTTATTTAATCAGCATGATGTTTATCTAAGTACCTAATTTTCATATCGCAAATCATTTTGAATGCTTTGTGAATGAGATCAGTAGTTATTTTTCAATTTTGCGAAACTACGTTCTCTAAAATATTTTGACAGAAGCTGCCTTTGTCAGAGCAGAACTACAAATAGCTGCTCGACAGTCTACAATACCGCTGCAGAGTGCTTTTTTTACTTTATACCTTTGTGTCCAATAATATATTTTTATATTGTATGACCAGCACGTGGTGGGCCTCCATGCCCCAAACGCATGGGCGATCCCGCTCTGTCTCTCCGTCCTGAAACTCACATGGTTCGCGTGTTAAAAATAGAGCATTCTTCTCGTCTTGTGCCCACCATTGCGCATAATTATGAGTCTTTGCACTCGTCGCATGCATGGCCAGCGATCCCATTACCTCCATGGAAACAATAAAGGGTTATGAGGAGGCGTTCACGGTAAACCCGGTCTCCCTGGTAAAATGAGCATCTGTTGCTCATATCCTCTAATAATGGGTTACGTTTGTGTGCCGCCTTTTCATGCCGCTGCTTAGAGTGAGAGGGTGACTCACCTTATTCCCCAAAGTGAGGCTGAGCCGTTGATTTGGCGCCGCGGGCGTGGGAACCAATTCAGTGTCGTGTGTTCAAGTTCAACATCTCGAGAGTTTGCATGGGATAATGAACATGTGATCGGTCTATGCGTCATGGCTGTCAAGGGTCTTTTACTTTATTGACTGCCTCTGTCTCTCAGGATTTTGTGCATATATGTATACCTATAAATGTATATATCTATATTTATATTTTATCCATACATGGAGTCTTTGGTTGGGTAATGTTACTGTTCTGTTGCCTTCAACATTTTTTTTTTTTGCGATTGCTCATTTTGGACCACACAGCAGGTTTCGCCAGCATGCTTTCTACTACCGTGCTTGGCACAACCACTTATTTATTCCAAGGTTATTTATGAGTTCCAGGCTTTTTTCATGCCCTTCTGTCAGCATTGTTGTGGATCTCTAATATGCTCTAAACTGTATCTTATCAATACTCATCTCTGTACAATGCTGTAGTCTATCTAATCCACAACATGTAGATGTGAAGGAGCAAAAGGATCATAGAGGCACACTGCTGCCTGCAGTATTCCGATAAAATTCCAGTAATATTTCTGATATTTCAGGGTTCTCCCACTGTTGAAAAATTACCAAAAATGAACTGAAGACCGGGAACTGTCTGCATTTCCAATCTTTGAGCAAAGCTAAGCTAACCTGATGGCTGTAGCTTCATAATTAGCATTAAGACATGAGAGTGGTATTGATCTAACTCTCGGCAAGAGAGTGAAAGTGTATTTCCCAAAATACTGAACTACTCCTTTAATAAGTTTACTGTTGTGTTGGTGTTTCGTTGTTCAATCCAGGTCAACATGGCGTAGACTCATGAACAGGGATAGCCGTGTTTATTGGAACAGTTAGCTGAACCGTTGCTGCCTTGTGTATAAATGAGGGTTTTTGTGATGGTGGGTTTTTGCTCCTTGACGCCTGAACACCCACTTTTTAACTCATTTCAATGCGTTCCCATGTGGATCCTTGTATTAGAATTTTATTCTAATGTTTCAAAGTATGCATAATCCCTAAAATGATGCCATTATTGTCTGAAAAAAAACACATGTTCAGAAACCTGCCACCATCAGTAAGCTATCATTACAAAATATCCATTGCAGCCTGGAATTAATTGTACAACTTTTAAGAAAGTATGGATCATTAAATTCCTACATCCCAAGTATAATTAGCTCGAAATCTGTGGTGATGACACTTTTTTTTTTTTTTTTTTTTTACAAATTATAAACATCACAGTATTAATGATGATGATGATGTTACACTTTAGGGTAAAAACCTTCTAATATTGAAGGGCTATAACTCCACTGCACCACGAACTCATTCAACCTTGTTACTTGCAGCATCGGGTAGCTGGAGGCGAAACTTTATAAATTACACTGATGGATATGGATCGGTGTAATCACTGTAATGGATAAACTATAATTAAATGTCAGAATTCTTGAACACAAACAACACTGTTGCTTCAATTTTGATTGAGCTAAAAGAACGATGCCTTTTGGTCCAGTTATAAAGGTTTTTTTTTAACAATAAATGAGCTGACTATGATGATTAAAGGTTCATTTTGAATCATGTGAAAGGCCAGAAGTGCTGTACCAAGTCTTCTTTTATGAAGTTGATCTTGTTACTGATTGGCTCATAGTACTGTCTTGAGGAAGACGTTAAATCACATGTAAGATCTTTAAATGTGCGATGCACATGTGAGAGTTACTGGCCAAAATGCACCTACCTTGTTACCTTAGGTTTGTGCAGGGTTTTATACCACTGCTGAAATATCAGCTGTATAACTTTGACGGTGTATGCTGCAGCACCGCATTGACCAAAGGAAGAGTCATATAATAACAAGTGTCCAAGCCCCTTATGCAGGTCGCACTAATGGCCATCGATGAAATGCAAGTCGAGATTATTATTGTTATATGTTTTAAGATTAGTCGGAATGACCATTTTTGCATCACAATGGCAAAATCATGATGATGTAAAATTTGTTTGATGTAAAGAACATGTTTTCTTACAGGATTTATAGGCCAGGGTACTTAATTATAACGCTGTTTTACCTTTATCAAAAAAATTGCACCTTCTATGATTTTCCATATTGTGATTTTGATAATGTTTCGATTTACTGTGCAGCCCTGCATAGAATCGCAATATATATATTTATATTTTGTTTGGCAGGAGAACCACTGTCGCAGGATTAAAATCCTGGGGGATTGTTACTACTGTGTGTCCGGACTGACCCAACCCAAGACCGACCATGCCCACTGCTGCGTCGAGATGGGTTTGGACATGATCGACACCATAACGTGAGTGTTCATGTTTGTTTGGGTGTTACATCTCATAATGTTTTTGTGTGACTGTGACATTATATACAATTGTTTTATTGTTGGAATCTTTATCTGTCCATCTGTTTAACAGAATATGCTTTTGCACTAACATTTTTATTTTCTATCCAAACACTGAGTTGTTGTCCATGTTGAGAGATTTTCCTTCAAGTAGAGCAAACTGCAGCCTGGTCAGCCATGTGTGCTGCGACTGAATTCTAACACTGAACATCTGAGCGAGCAGAACCACAGTCGGGTGGGAGAAAAAGGCTTTACCGGAGGAAGAAAATAAGCAATTTTACCGAGCTTGAAAGTGTTTCTGCTCTCTCTCTCTGCATAGCCTCCGTTGCATGGGAGTGTGAAAAAAAAGGAACAAAAAGAAAGTGAGAGATTGAGATTCAGCAGAAGATAATATCAGATACTTTCATGACTTGACTGGAAGCCTGCTAATTAAGATTAGACTTTTTCCTCAACTCTGATTAAATAGAAATGCTCAACTTAGCAGTCTGTTTTGTTCTTCGAGTCTATTTTGGGATGTTAGAGCAAGGTAGAGAAAATGGTGAAGATTTTTTCATTCTTGACGAACTGACATACAGCATTTACAAAGAAAGCTTGTAGTAATACATTTTATTAGATTCTGAGTTCAGGTCTTGTGTTGGTCACCTGTATCTGACCTCAACTGTCATACATAAATACTGCTTTTCTTGAATTGCCTGATATAGATTTGATCCTAAAACCCCACTCCAACCCTCCATGTGTTCTGCCCCCTGCAGGTCAGTAGCCGAGGCCACTGAAGTCAACCTAAACATGCGCGTGGGCTTGCATACGGGTCGGGTGCTGTGTGGAGTGCTGGGCCTCAGGAAATGGCAATACGATGTGTGGTCCAATGATGTGACCCTAGCCAATGTGATGGAGGCTGGAGGATTACCTGGGTAAGTACTGGACTTCTACGCCAATGACCACACAACTTCTGTTTGTGGTGCTCTAAAAAAGGGATTTTAACTGATTATGAAATCTAGAAGTAACTATTGAAATCTGTACAGTGAAGTGTAAATATTTATACTAATATTATCCTGGTATTGATGTTTGTACGGGGAGACGCTACAGGTGAAATAGAGTAAATACTTTAATGATAGATATTAAAGACAAGACAAGATATAAGACAATTACATTTTGCATTGAAGTTTTTCTAAAAATGTGTATGTTTAAATATGATAAACACTGGATAAAACTAGGTTCAATATTCTTGTTACATTTTGCTGACAATCTCTTTTTATCACAAAACATTTTCCCCATATTTTTAGTATAAAATGTTAAATCAATCAGGCTCTGAATGATATACTGTATGAACAAACCCTCAGTACACCTCCAGACTACGAATAAGAATAAAACTGAATAGTTTGGTGTATGTAAAACGCTGCTTAATTGGAAATATCTGGCTCAGATTATGAGAAAAAAATGGCTTAAATTCTATACACTTTTAAACCAGGAATGAATGGGGTTAAAAATGTAAACAGTATAACAATGTTATGTGTTGAAAACTTACATGTTTAAGTAAACACACTGTGATCCTACCCTCTCACTGGAGTTACATAGTGCAGAAACAAGTGGTGGGGGCAGAGTGGCTGAGACAGAGACACCATTCACCCTATTACAAGACACTGTAACTTCAAAATGAGTTTGGATCTGTTATTTTAAGGTAAAAATGTTACATAATGTTGCTTTTTTTTTCCAGTATCCTGAAGTAAGTCTTGTCATCTTTTTATTGTTGCAAAATGCCTACAGGAGCAAGATGTCGGCCCAAATGTCTCCTGTATAACTTTATGCATCTGACCTGCCCTGGACAGTTTGTGCTGAAATGCACCTAACCGCTGCAGTTGCAGTTGCTATGAGTCTGCTTGTCTTGTGTATATTATCCTGTCCTGCCTGTCTCTGCAGGAAAGTCCACATCACCAGATCCACGCTGGAGTGCCTAAATGGAGATTATGAGGTGGAGCCTGGAAACGGACACGAAAGGAACGCCTTCCTCCAAAAACATGAAATTGAAACCTTCTTTATAGTGCCATCTCACCGACGGAAGGTATCGTATTGTAGTTCTGTGCTCAGAAAATTTAATATACTGTCTATATCTATGAGCCTTTCGCAGACGGTTTTATCTTCAGATAACTCTTCCTATTAGATGTTGGCCTTAGCCGAACTTTTTATCAGCTAGACAGTGTACTGTACACATTAGCAAAGCTTCTGCAGGTCGTATGCTAATCCATATTAACCTGAACTACTGCACGTGGTAAGTCAGAGTAGGTTGACAAAGCAGGCTTATCTGCACCAGTGTATGCCAAGATCTACAATAACACCATCCTTTAAATAGAAATATAGCGTCCATCATATGATGGAGCTGTCACACATTTGTTGTTGAGTCAAACTCATGTCCAGCCTGTAATGGATTGGACTGGAGCTATAAAGAAATAAGAAAACAGCCAGTGGCATCTTAAATCTGCACAGTCTCACAAACTAACAGAGATATGTGTGTGTGTGTGTGTGTGCACGTCAGTGCATACGCATTAATAACATGGACATCTCCAACAGATGTGCCACAAGCAGCTGGAGAGGGAATTTCAGTCTTGTCTCTGTTTCCTTTCCTTTCCTTTCCTTTCCTTTCCTTTCCTTTCCTTTCCTTTCCTTTCCTTTCCTGTCCTTTCCTTTCCTTTCCTTTCCTTTCCTTTCCTTTCCTTTCCTTTCCTTTCCTTTCCTGTCCTTTCCTTTCCTTTCCTTTCCTTTCCTTTCCTTTCCTTTCCTTTCCTTTCCTTTCCTTTCCTTTCCTTTCCTCTCCCCTCTCCCTTCTCCCTCTCCTCATAATGTCTTGCAGTAGGTTTCATGTTATGCAAGCTAAGGCTTCCACATAGGTTACATGAGTCATTATGTGACCTGTGACATCCCGGTTCCGTGCTTTTTTAAAATTTGTCTTTGATATGCAGGAGATTTGCTAATCCTCTTAATGGAGCTGATGGTTAGACTTCATCAAAGACATGGTTGATAGAAAGATGTGTCCTAACTAAGCTGTGTTGGATTGGTTTTTACCCATTTTCTCTATTGTGCCATTCATTTCTCCTACTTATGGACCAACCTTCAACCTTGTGTATCGAACAAAGCATGTATTTCTTACATTTCCCCAAACTCTCTGCTTAATCTACATCAGTCTTTCTAAAATAGTTTTAAGAAAGAGAAATTAGGGCAGCAAAGTCCTGAAACTATTAAAATCACCTAAGGGATTGACCTTATTTTAACCACTTTAGTTAAATTCCTGAGCCTGGTAATAGTGATTGCGTGCGTGCGTGCGTGTGTGTGTGTGTGTGCACGAGCATGTGTGCGCATGCATACTGACAGTCCAATGCCTGTGCATGATTTCTAGACCCTTACATAATATATATTACTGTGTGGGGTATCATGACTTAATCCTTGTTCCCGTCTCTTATCTGGTGACAGATATTCCCAGGATTGATTCTTTCGGATATAAAGCCCGCCAAAAAGATGAAGTTCAAAACTGTGTGCTACTTACTAGTGCAGCTTATGCACTGCAGGAAGATGTTCAAGGCTGAGATTCCCTTCTCCAATGTCATGAACTGCGAGGACGGTGATAAGGTATAAACTCTCAGTGTATGTTTTGACGTTTCTGTGTTTGTTCGTGCTGTGATAGAGACTTAAAACGTATATATTGTCTGAATGTCTAGCATTTTCTACAGTAGTGAAAAATGTTTGGTGAACGCTTTATTTTGAAAACCCTGGATTAGTAAATACCCCCTAAAAGCGGTTATTTAATCCATAACCCAAATCTTTATTGTCTTTATTTGTGGTATTGATTAAGTATCCTACTATGCCCTACTATGGCAACAATATTTTTCTCCAAAGCAATTTAGAGGCATTTCAAACTATTCTCCTTTATAATAACAGGATAAATAAACATATAAATCAAAATTTATAATAATTCCTGCCGTTTTATTCATACTCCGGAGTGTCTTTTCAAAAAGATAACATCTCTTGAGTTGCGGATCATCCAAATGGCATCTGACAAACAGAGGAGGAACCATGTGCATTTGTGGATTCCTTCATGGTTTAGTGGCTCTGTTGACATGAGCTCTCGGACATACAGTAGATATTAGCATGTGCAAGAGGCGCTCCCGCGGTTGTTCTTTGTCACCTCATTGAACACTGCACATCTGCACTCTTACAGTGATATTTGCAGCACGGCCTTTCTGAAATACGATTGTGCTGTTAGACGATGGTCAAGAATCGCCTCATTGCATGTCTTGGCATGTTTCCCTTCCACAGATCTTGAGAAGTCATTCTTTTTAGCAATCTATTCCTTGCCTTGAGTTTTGGTTATTGGAGTGTGTCACAATTGTTCTGATGTCTCATAGATCAAATAATTAATCAAGAAACAATTGGCGGGTTAATTAGTGATGGAGATGATTGTAAGTTGCAGCCCTGTACCGAATCATAGACTCTCTTACTCTGTTTCATGATATTGAGGCTTTTTTTTTTTATCGATCTGGACACCAACTGGTTAGCAAACATGACATCCAATTGTTTTTTGTTCAAATATAAGACTTTCTTGTTTATATGTGCCGTGGGCTTTGCTAAATTCACAGAAAATAATTCACCATGAACGACTTTACAGACCTCGGTCAGCAGATAAATCCTTGGCCGACACATGATGTACACTTTATTGTAAGAAGATAGGGGAGCACTGGTAATTGATGATCCTGTCAACTATAATGACCTCAGCATGTTGCTCCTACAACGTACCATCCCCCCCCACCCCTGCACATACTGTCAGTGACACGGGCAATCTGGCCGAATGTCAAAGAGCTTACTTGACCTTGTGCGCCTGAAGAGAAATCCTTTGGCCTGGCAGCCGTACAATTCCCGCAACAGCTGTTTTAATCCAGATTTTCAGGTGTACGTGTACGTGTGTGTGTGTGTGTGTGTGTGTGTGTTGTGTGTTGTGTGTGTGTGTGTGTGTGTGTATGTGTTTGTGTATTTGTGTGTGTTATATATTTTTCTCGTTTGTCACTTCCACATAAAACAGTCCACATATGGTTAATGATTACTTTTCAGGGTTAGGACTAAGATAAGGTATGTAGCAGTTATGTATAAATTCATGACAAGCATGCATAGAGTTAATTTATGTCCAAACAATGTCATGACTTAGTGTAGTACACTATTCTTATGGATAGAAGAACACCAGGCTGACATATATAAAACACACTTTCTTATGTCATGAGCTGTTTACGAGGTGTTCTTATGATAGTTTGACGAAGCCTCGTGTCCCCACTTTTACAATATCGCCCTCAGTAGGAGCCTTAGGTGGATCCTGCACTACTACCTCTTCAGTCTACATTGCCAGTAATGACCACATCCTCACATTGCAGACAGAGCGCAGATTAGTATAAAACAGGCAAATAGAAAAGGGAAAAGTGGCGACAGGTTAAGATATACATGCACCTTCTGCTGAATGGTGAATTTCATATTCAGACCACACACACTTGGATTGTGTGAAATGACATATGCATTCAAAGCACGGAGGGGAGCGATACGCCGGACCTGGGATGAATGAATAGGATTTCTGTTTGGTGCAGCAGACATGCAGCAGCTGCCTGATGTGTCCCGCGCTACGTTGAGCACAATATGGAGCATAAGGAGAAGTCGGCATCTGCAGGTCACTGTGCTACTGCCTCATAAATAACAAAACAAGAGTGTGAGGGAGACGCAGATAAATAAGGGATGGTAATGGGGAATAGAGAGAGGGAAAAGAGAGAGTCTAGATGGAAGGAGGGAAGTCAAAATATAAACCGGGATGTAAGTAAGGAGGTAAAGATGAAGAGAGGGTGTGGAGAAGGAAGTATGGATGAACAGACCAGAGCAGGGGAGGAAGGACGGATTGTGGGTGAATAATCAAAAGCAAGGAAAAAAATAGAAAGAAGCATAAAACAGAGACTCATGAAGGAAAAAGGGGAAGAAGGAAGAAAATATAAAAGCAGGGAAGGAAGGAGGGGACTGAGGATGGATAGATGGAAAGAAAGAAGGAAAAAAGAAAGGAAGGAAGAATATGGGAAAAGGGAAATAAGGAAGAATCTGTATGCAGGGAAAAGAGGCGGGGAGTGGAAAAAGAAAAAAAATAAGGAGGAATATATGAAAGCAGGAAGAGGAAGAAGGAAGTAAGGAAGAATATATGGAGTGGGGAAGGAAAGACAAACATAAGGAAGAATTTTCAGAACTAGGAAAGGAAGCAAAGAAGGAAAGATGTATGGAAGCAGGGCGGGAAGGAAGGGGCCAGGGAAGGGACAAAGGAAGTAAGATAAAGCACAGGGAAGTAAGTAATGAAAGATATGCTGACACAGGTAAGGAAAGATGGAAATTGGGAAGAACGTTTGTAACTGCAGACTGGAAAGAAGAAAGGAAGAATATAGGAAAGCAGGAAAAGGAAGAAGAAGGTAAGACAGAATATATGGCAGCAGGGAAGGAAACACATACGTAAGGAATTTACAGAACTAGGAAAGGAAGCAAAGAAGGAAAGATGCATGGAAGCAGGGAGGGAAAGGAAGGCGCCTAGGAAGGAACAAAAGAAGTAAGGCAGAATATATGGCAGCAGGGAAGGAAGTAACAGAAGGAAAGATGGAAATTGGGAAGAAACTGTGTGCAGAGGGAAAAATGGAAGGAAGAATATGTAAAAGCAAGAAAAGAAATAAGGATTCAAGGAAGAACATATAGACCTACAGGAGGATAGAGGCAGGGAGAGAGGTAACAAAGAATGTACTGAAGCAGGACAGAAAGATGGAAGTTGGAAGAATATATAGAAGTGAGCGAGGGAAATAAAAGGAGGGAAGAATGTATAACAGCTCCAAAAGAAGGAAAGGAAGGAAACATGGAGGAGCACGGAGGGGAAGCAGCAATTAAGGAAAAAAAGAAAGAAGCAGGAGACGACAGAAAGGAGTAAGGAAGAAAAAAAAGGAAATGAGGGAAGTCAGTGAGCCGTACACGTTCGTGTCATGTAATGAACTTGTGAAACACTCTCGCTCACCCTCCTGCTCTCCTGCTGTGCCACAGAGCCACACAATTCGTCCAGCTTGCTCCCTTACATGTACACTCACACACCTACACACACACACAAACATCCACTCTGCCGTGTTAACTCTCTGGCTTTGCTCCAGCGCCCAATGTTTTTTTGTTTTTTTGCAAAGCTGCTCACTTTGGGCTTCGGAAGACACTCAGACACAGCGGGGCGCATTCGGTAATGAAGTTAAGTGTGAAGGCGACGTCCTAATTTGAAAGTATAATCAGGCGCCTGTGTTTGTTGTTGACTCTTATTCACCCCCTTGTTCCCATAAAACGATAATATCACACTAGTGCGGAGAAACACAGCCTCTCTTTGTGTCTCACTATAGTTTGGTTTTTCCCCAAGATCTATCATTTCAGTGAAGATTTCTTTCTTCTTTATCCCACCAGCGGAGGGCCATGCGGACGGCTCCGCAGAAGCTGAGGAACCGCACCAACGCGAACCAGGCCAATCTGATCCAGAGCAGCCCCAGAACCCGGGTCAACCGCTACATCGGGCGGCTGATCGAGGCCCGCCAGACCGAGTCGGACACGGCGGACCTCAACTTCCTCACACTCATGTATAAGTGCTCTGAGCGCGAGCAGAGGGTGAGAGACCGCAGACGCGCGCCGTAGCTGTGCACTGATGAAGCCTGCGGGATGAATGTTAATGACTCTTATCTGGTCTCTGCCCCACTGCGTAGTACCACCAGGTTCCTGATGAGTACTTCACCAGCGCCGTGGTCCTCTCTCTGATCCTAGCTGCCTTGTTTGGCCTCGTCTATCTTCTCATCATACCACAGTATGTCCAGCAGGTTCTGTTGATCTCTCTCTCTCCTTCCAGGTCTCTTTGTCTTTTTCATAACTAACTCCACCATATGCCTCTCTCCTCTCTCCTCTCTTTTTTTTTCCCACTCAGGGGCACGGCGGTACTAGTCCTGCTCGTCTTCTGCATCTGTTTCCTAGTAGCTTGTATCATGTACCTGCATATCACTAGAATACAGGTAATAACAGCAGCTTTCTTATCGTCAGCCGACCCGAGTAATGGTCTTCCCTTTTTCCCTCATTCACATTTTATTCAACGCGTCACCTTTTACCAATCCTGACCACGTCGGCGTGACGCGTTTTTCTACTCTTCGATGCTTTCAGAAGTCCATGTTCTCCACTTTTTTCCCTCACGTTATCCTTAAAGCTACTAACAGCCATTGTCCTATTTTAGTTTTGAGCCACATATTGAGACATTTTGTATTGTAAATGTACAACATAGATATTTCTTTATATTTATTTCCCTCACACGATGCAACCATACTACGCCACAGTCTGCGTAGAAATGCAAAGTTTTGCATGTTGTCTGTGTTTATGCCCCCGAAAGAGGAATTACAAATAAAACTAAAGCATAAAGTCTAATGAAATGAAAAATGCAAACATCTAAAACAAACACAAAAAACAAAGTAATTTATAGAAATGTACATATTGGTAAATTCATGAATCTAGATTGTAACTTGGCTTGAGTAACATTGATTGGTGACACTTTATAATAACCATCATTGATAAATGGTAAGCGTATATAGTTAATCAAAATGTAGTTGTAAAGGTTTATAAAAATCAGCTGTGACCTCATAATGTTTATAGATACATACTACACAGTATTTATTAAATGTTTACAAAGTGTTATAAACATCAGTTGTGAAATTACAATAAAAAAATGCTTAATAAATGGTTTATAAAGCATTTTTTGTCTGTTGACCGTTAAACTACATTTTAATTAACTATATATTTACCATTTATTAACATTGTATGCTGATTCAGCTTTTGCTTTATATATGTCAGAAATGGTTTGAATGCCACCCAACATATACTTTATTTGCTTCCACTTTGTAAATATAAATTGTCTGCCAACTAAAGACCAACTAACCCTAACCCACTTCATCCAACTCTTCTTTGTGTTTGTCTCTCAGTGTTTTCCAGGGTGCCTGACCATTCAGATCCGCACTGTTCTCTGTATTTTCATAGTGCTCTTAATCTACGCTGTGGCCCAGGCCTGTGTGGTAAGTAGGAAGGGTTAACTTTAGGGTATGTTTGAGGAGTAAGATGCAGTGCAGTGACATGGTGGACTGTTACAATCTATCCTCTGCTTTAATATCTTATCATCTTTATGCATGTGTATCCTCCTGTTTGTTCTCTGTCAGGTGGGCTGCATGCCCTGGTTGTGGGGCAGTGCCAACACCAACAGCTCCATCCTCATCATCGATGTGGACAGCGGCGCCAACCACACCATGGCAGAGCTGCCTTGCGACGGTGCCCGCTACGCCTTCCTGTCCTGTGTGGTGGGCACACTCACCCTGGCACTTTTCCTGCGGGTCTCCTGGCTGCCAAAGATGGCGCTAATGCTCCTTCTGGGGGTGCTGTATGTCACCGTGTTGGAGCTCAGCGGCTTTCGCAAGAGCGCAGGGTGAGGTTCGCGGGCGCAGCACGACCGCCAACACTGAACAGACACAACACGCTAAGAAAAAAAAAAAGAAAGATGAAAAGTCAGTCACTATTATCTGATCACCCTCCATGTTGATGGAGAGTCCGGTGAAGGGACTTCCTCCACGAAACATTTCTGGAGCTTCAGAGCAAAACAGCGCCGCACAGACCATATTCAAACGGCGGCCATTTTCCTTTGATGTCGCACTCACGTGTGGGAAGCTCAAATGTTGTGCTGCTGTATTCAACATTTTCACATGGGGTGCACGCTTGTAGCTACGCAGCTACAGTGAAGAATTTGGCTGAAAGAGTGTGTAAATAACATATTTGAAAATCAATTTGGTATCTTTGAGCATCCGGAGACCATCTTGTATTGTTTTTTGGTTGTATTTTTAAGTCTCCATCTTCTTTAGCTGCAACACTGAAATATTTTGGCAACTACAAATCTTTCCATACACATGAGGATGAGCAGATACTGTCTTGAATCTTTGAATGCGAATTACCAGAAAAAGACTCTCTGTGAATGAATTCTTTGCCCCGATTCCAGAGAGAGCACGGATAACCGGGGAGTCTTAGAAGAACGTTTACAGCACATGTGCTGAGATGTATGCATGCATGCAGAGGAGTATTTGCTTGTCTGCAGCCCACACACACTCTTTGATTTAACACCCTCCGATGCAGCACATGTGCTCATTAGTTCCAAATCAGAAGCCTGAAAGGACAATGTGGGCCGGATGATGGGAGCGCGTTAGCTGTTTCAAACCAGCACCAAGGGGCCTGGCCAATTTTGTTGGAGCTCGGATCGTTAATGCGCTCCTGGAAAGTGATAACATTGGATTTGCTAAGCTTAGTAAGATAAAGATCCCTCTTGAAAAACTCATTCTGTTTAAATGCAGCCATGCTTCGGCAAATAATATGATACCGTATTGGTCCAAACATTTAAAGCACATTTAATTCTCTCTCCTCTTTCATTTCTCTCTGTAGTTTTTTTCCTACTTATTGTTTGTCATTATTTCTTTAGTAAAATGAGCTCATGATTGCCTCTCACTCTGTGGGGGGTCCACTCAGCTTTTATGTGTAGTTTTTCTGTGTGGTCCGGTCCAGTCCGGTGCTGACTTGTGTGTCGGTGTCTTCCACAGTGGGGGGTCCTTCCACATCCGGGGCTACGAGCCCATCCTGTCTCTGTTGCTCTTTGTCGGTGCCCTGGCCCTCCACTCCCGGCAACTCGACCTCAAACTGCGCCTGGACTTCCTATGGGCTGTTCAGGTCAGGAAGTGTGTGTGTGTGTGTGTGTCTCATTGTGCGTGTGAAAGAGAATTTTTGGAGGACGAGAGGCTTAAATCTAATTACCATAACATAAGTTTACTGTAGAAATGCTGCCGTTTCAGCTCTCTGTTCGGCCACGTATGGAGGATTTTGTATTTATAGGCTGCTGGCTGTCTGCTCTTTGGCAAAAAATGAGGGTAAGAAGCTTGTTCTGGCTCTGTTTTAATTTGGCGCCAGGAAAAAAAAAGGACTATTGTGCAGAGTGAGATTGAAGTGTTGAAGCTTAATTTTAAGCTATTTAATCATTTAACTGGCAGCATTAGTCGTGTAATGTACCCAAGTCCGTTTTAGAACCAACAGCGGAAAAACAGTTTTCTACTGACCCCGTGTGGTGAGAATGCAGGACAGTCTCACAGCTGCTTCCTGTGTGTTTGTGTGTGTCAGGCTGAAGAGGAGAGAGACGGCATGGAGAAGGTCAAGCTGGACAACAGGAGGATCCTCTTCAACCTCCTGCCTGCCCACGTGGCTCAACACTTCCTCATGTCGAACCCCAGGAACATGGTGAGCCTCGCTAATAAACAGGCAGGCAGGCAGACTGACCAACAGGTAGATAAACAGACAAAGGATAAGAAATAGAAAACACGTGAGGTGTGTGATTCTTTTATACGGTGTTCTTCCTTTTTCCCGTTCAGGATCTGTACTATCAGTCGTACGCACAGGTTGGCGTCCTGTTCGCCTCCATCCCGAACTTCAACGACTTCTACATCGAGCTGGACGGCAACAACATGGGGGTGGAGTGCCTGAGACTGCTGAATGAGATCATCGCCGACTTTGACGAGGTGAGGCGAGGATTTTCTTCTTTTGACTCGAAATGTCAAAGAAAAAGAGATTTTAATTGTGTTGCATTGTTTGTTTATTTGAATGTGTTTTTGCAGCTCATGGACAAGGAGTGCTACAAAGACATAGAGAAAATCAAAACCATCGGCAGCACGTACATGGCAGCTGTGGGCCTTGTCCCCACCATTGGCACCAAGGTGACAGGACGTCTTCTGTTTGCAAATGTAGAGATGGATGTAGCACATCATCAGGTCGCAACAGTATCAGATTTTACAGGCTTGAATGTGATGGTTTCATGATAATTGATATTCAAATATTACTATAATCTCTTTCAATGACCCTTAAAGGTGCAGTATGCAAGAACTGGCCAGCTGCGGAAGACATACTTAAAGATTTAGGGGTCAGCGTGTCACAGCAGCCTTTAGCTATTTAGCTCAGTTAGCTCTGCATCTAGTGGTACAGACCGGGAGCTTGGAGCACCAAAGGAGTGCCGGAACAGAAACCTTAGACTGGTATGGGCAAGGGAGGGCTAACTGGTTAGCATGCTAACTTTTGTGCAACACAATAGACATTGTAATGTAAAATCTGTTATTTCTTCACATTACATTGATCATTTTTAATGGATTTTCTGAAAGTTCTCGACTAAAATTATTGCAGATTGCACCTTTAAAGAGATGAAGACCAATGGGGTGTTTTGGTTGAAACAAATGATATAAAAGTGATATAGACTTGAAATATATATATAATGCCGTAGAATTCAATACCATAGATAAGCAAGTGTACATGTATGATAACCATCAGTGTTCATACCACAGCATACCTTGAAAACGTCATACCGCTGCAACACGAGTGCATAAAAATGAAGACAACATGAAAGATAATTTCCTGCACGGATACTAACAGCTTGGTTTACTTCCTTTCTTTAGGCCAAGAAGTCTGTTTACGACCATCTGAGCACGATAGCGGACTACGCCATAGAGATGTTTGACGTTCTGGATGAAATCAACTATCAGTCGTACAATGAGTTTGTCCTGAGAGTGGGTACGTCAAGCCCTTGTGTTCAAATGTTAACACAGTCACAAAGTGAATCTTAATGTGAGTTTGCCATTGTTTTGTACTCTTTAAACATTTTTCTCATGTTTGCGCAGGTATCAATGTGGGTCCAGTGGTCGCAGGGGTGATTGGGGCACGACGGCCTCAGTATGACATCTGGGGGAACACAGTCAACGTGGCGAGCAGGATGGACAGCACCGGAGTACCGGGAAAGATACAGGTATCCAACGCATCTTATGTTTTCATATGAGGTGCAATTGGTTAATAAATGCTTATGCAGAGAGCATGAAGTAAAGCATCATAAAAGCACAGAACTAATTAAAAAGTAATACAAAGCGCAAGCTGCATGTCTAAGAAGACCAACATGCAAAGACACAGTCAGCTCAGGTGTCGGTGTGGAGATAAAATGCAGTTCTGAAAAGGCGAAGATGAAATTTTTCTTCTCCAAGAATAAAATATAGCAGAATTTAATGTGATGTCATTAAATTTTATGGTCGCTTCCGGTGTAAAAGTTCAAAAGTATTACCAGCAAAATGTACTGAAAGTATCAAACTATAAAACTACGTACCAAGCAAAATGGTTCCTTTCAGGGTCTTAATGATCCTGAAAGATTACATTTTTATTGATCCACACACCAAAAAAAAAAAAAAAATCCATATCAGATTTTTGGGACTAACATACTTGACGTTTAAATCAGTAGGTATAATCAGAAACATAAATGAAAACATCTGTGAGAGTATGTGAAGCCTTTAATCTATAATGGAGCATCACATTTAAGTGGTTAAACATGTTTTGTATGTTAAGTAACTGCAGTAGTTATACACATTTCCCTTTAAAATAACGTGGAGTGGAAGAATAAAGTAGCATAAACTGGAACAGTTCTAAAGTAAACTTGGTTTAGTTGGGTCCTCAGTTAACTATAGGACCCCAAGATATATGTATTTTAAACCAGATGAATGGGTTTCAATCTGAAGCGTGATGTAATCAAATCAGATCCATTTTATTTATATAGACCAAAATCACAATCACATTGCCTCAGTGGGCTTTATAATCTGTACAGTGAGCGACATCCTCTGTCCTTAGACCCTCGATTCGGTTGAGGAAAAACTTGTCATATAGGAAAAATAAAATCACATTCTAACAGTGGAATTTAAGATGAAAGAAACCTCAGGAAGAGCCACAGACGAGTGATCACTCTCCCAGGACAGACAGACATGTATAGTCAGAGTAGAGCACAACAAAATCACACACTTGATTTCTGTATATATAAAAAATACAATATATTTCAAATACATAGTTCAAGACAGGGTAGGTGTCCATAGAATGTCAATGCAACAATTTTACCTCAGACAAATTATTTATGATGATATAAAAAATTAGACGTGTTTTTATTTCAGTATAAATCAGTGAATGTTTTTGAATTTGATGGAAAAAATAAAGTCCTATAAAAAGACATAAATAGACATTGTTCAATGAGAGTGCATGAATTGATATAATTTGCACTAGAGCACTTTTTTAGATAGTTCTTTGGATATTGCAATATGAATAACTAAGAAAGCTAACATTAAGTGCACCTTAAAATGTGCTTGTTCTGAAAATTCCTGGTTTTCTACCAGTAATCAACTGAACTTCGTAGAATTGGCTACTTGAATTTGATAGATTTGGGCCTGGAGAGAACCAGAAACATCCTTTTATCTGATGTGAAAGAAGGTGTGGGAATCCTGTTGACATTAGTTTAAACCCCAGGAGGGCAGTGAGTGTTTTTCCTACAGTACTTCACATAAATACATTCACATGCATGTTTCCTTGTTTTATATAACACAGGTAACAGAAGAGGTCTATCGCCTGCTGAACACCAACTACGACCTGGTGTGCCGCGGCAAGGTCAGTGTCAAGGGTAAAGGTGAGATGCTGACCTACTTCCTGGAGGGGAAAGTTCAGGGCGTGGGCACTACGACCATGTCTTCGGTGGTGCGCTCTGCCAGCCTGGCGCGCCGGATCCACTCTTGCGGCAAGACGAGCGTCCCGGCCAACCTGGGCAGCGTCTCCTCCGGTGCCAGCCTGACTGTTTTTGCCAGCATGGGCAGCAACATGCAGATGAACGCAACTAACAGCAGCCACGGCCAAGCGACATGCCTGCCCCCACCCTGCGTGCCCGCAGTGGGCGAGGAGGACGAGGAGGACATAGACGTGACGGGGATTGAGATCCATGCGGTGGCAGGCGTTGCAGATGTGGCAGTGTAGGACGAAAAAAGACTGTGAAAGTTCAACTTGAATGAATAAAGGAAGGAAAACCCCTGGTCGGAGGCCTAAAGAAGACAGGGCTGTCCAGGTTTATTTCCTGTAAATCCTGAGCTACTGGCACAACCCAGAATTTATGCTCATTCAGGATGTGAACATCCGGAGAAATGACATGGTGACGAGGACAATCATTCTCGCTTTTTAGGGATTTTTACTGCTTGGGAGAGAAATGTGGAGCGAGGAAGAAAGAAACCCGGAATCCTCTTTTAACATCTCTATACCAGATGATTAGATTCGTGGTGTTCCTGGGTTCCCCTCAGATCCAGGTATAATGTGCATCTGTGTTTCATATGTGCTACATATTCCACGTATAAGGGATGTGTGCGTCGATTATCCGGAAAAAGACTGATCATGCTATTGCTTTTGCACTGTCTTTTCTGATTATGCCAAGGATACATTGCATTATTTACAATGTAAAATGGTGTTTCTCCTTCTTTCCCTTTTTGTTTTGGTTTCTTTTCTCTTTTTTGGTTGGTGTATGTAAGCATGCATGCGTGTACTTTTATGAGTGTGTGTATGCATGTGTGGTTAACTCTGAATTGTAACAAAAAAAAAAACAGCACAAAGTTCTTTTTTTTATACTCGGAAGCTCACTGGACGAAATAGGCTTTTTTTTTAAGACATATTTACAAGTTAAACAGTAGTGCATGACTTTTTAAGAGTTGACAGCCATAGTAACGGTACTCCTGTTGAAAAGAAAACCAAAGTATTGAGCCTTCCACGGATCTTTAGTTTTTACCGCTTGTATTGCCTCACCACACGAGAGAGAGGAGGTTGAGAATATTTGGCTTTTTAGACTTAAAAAGTGTATTTTTGCAACCCCGGAGAGACAAAATAAGGGTGTCTGAATGCCGTTTTACATTGTCCTAATACACAATAGCTGGCTTGTGTTGAGTCTACTCGCAGACAGCAGTGGTGGCAGTGATGGTGTGTAGACCCAAAGAGCAATGGAAAAACTAGTTAATGCCAAAACTAGGACCAGTCACAAAGTACGATAAGCATCACACAGAGGAGGACCAGCGCACCCTTACGTAAGGGTGCATGTCAGAATCCATGGCGGCATTCATCACACACAGAGGAGAGCAACACTGTAAGCACATAACATGACAAGCACACGACGAGCTGAAGCCTTTTTTTTTCAGACGCTCCCACCTAACATTGGCGCATTTCTTCGGTGCAGTGTCCGGCTATCTTCTTCTTTTTCAGGTCGGACATCCTTTTTTCACAACACATTGAAGCAACATTTTGAGTTTTATCCTCCAAAAAGTAACGACCTTTAGCACGTCTCTGTCAAGATACGCTCTCGGGGCACGCATGGGTGCTCCGGATATCTTTATAGCCTGTATCTTCATCATCATCATCATCATCATCATCATCGTCATTGTAGAACTTTCACTGGATCTGCAAAACGTGTACATACGTCATGTTTCAAGTTTTTTGCCTTACTCAATAAGCTTACAGTGATTGCAACCTGCCTTTTTAGATATATTCACTTTGATATGCAGATCGGACTTTTTTTGTAAATAGCCAAAAGCTGTAAACTAATGTTGTATCTTGTACAGTGTAAAGTTGGGTTATTGAATATTTTGTAATAAAGACGATATTGGTGTATGAAATGTATTAAATTAAACGGATATTATCGTCAATATTTAAACAAGCAGGCGTTCGGGACGGTGGTTTAAGGTTGTAAATGAGGATCCTTTGGAGGATTTTCATTCTGAAACACAATATTTACACTTTAACCCCCCCAGACCTCAACATGCAGCACTGCAAACGATCAGCAGCTAACAAATATAACTTTTTACGAGCAGTTTTTCCCTGTTAGTTCCGCCCCGTAAAATTTCATTTCTCACACCTTCGTTTATGGCTCTTAAAATAACAGCTTTGCAGCAAAATATGGCAGACATTGACAGATTTACTACGCCTGTCACCAGCCAGCAGCCAGTTGAGTGTCACTATGCCCCCAAACACCGAGTGGGGGCCAAAAGCTGTTTTCCCAGCATTGATGTAGGATTTGTCTCGGGGTTCAGTCGGTCTAACAGTTAAGTCAACAAACGCCTGGCTCGCTCCACCGTTTTCAGGGTAGTACAGCCGAGGAGTTATTTCTGCTTTGGAAATGAAACACAACAAAATCTGATCAGTTGATGATGACTTGGGATGAGATGTAATTCAGAAGTGTCTTGAATGAAATCAGAAAAAAGCATTTAAAAGAGTGCAGCTGCTGTTATCACCCTCCCCGGTCAAGTTCGAAGGGAATCCGAGGTAACTGCCGGTTCACAAACAACACGCCCACTGGTGTCATCGGGGCTACAGGCGGTCAAGATGAGTAAATTAGGTCATGACATGCATCAATGATTACATTTCAACAACCAAGAAAAACAACAGACGATTTGGATGATACTTTTTGGGTTCTGAGATGTTTTTTTTTTTTTTATCAATATTATTTGAATCACCTGGAAACAAAAAAAAAATATTTTGAACTAATTTGAGGGAAAATAGAGAAAATGTTTGTTGGCAGTGTTTGATCTGCAGAGGAATTTCTTTTTGAAAGAGCTGCTGAAGGTAATATTCATTCACTATCCACTTATTAAAGCAGCTTCATGAAACTTTCACGTTGTCTCTTCGGACAAACGCGGTGCGAGCATCACTGCCTCCTGTGGTGAACGATTTGAGCTTTGTTTTGAAAAGGTGTGAAACACAGTTGTTGACAAAATGCATGGAACTGAGGAAGAAACATATCTATTTGTGTCATAACTTCAATATGACAATGGTGAATCAGCACACACACTTTTAGGATTTATCCAACCGGGATAAGTTGGAGTCTGACCCAGTGACGGCAGTCTTCTCACTGACGGACTTGTTTGCTCATGTAGGTCAATGTTTCCATCCTTGTAAAATGTTTGCTCGGCCAATTTCTGACATATTTGAATATTTACCGTCCTTTTTTTTTAGCTTGAAAGGCAGCGGGATTCAAACAACAAAATGGGGAAAATATCGTAAAAACAAAGCGGTACAGCATAGCTGGTGGTCAAAAACTACACAGGGTACCTTTAATTATCATACATGCTGAATTGTATGTTTACCTGAGAAAATCTTCAGTTATTTTGCATCTTGAGCTGATGTGCACTGAATTGAAGATTCTCACCAAAATTAACACGTATATGCTTTTTTTTTAAGTGGGCAGACCTGAAAAATAAGGGGATTCACTCCTTTCTCACTGCCACGAGACAAAATTACATTTGTGTTTTTGTTTTGTTTTTCTTTCCGAGTCTATCATGTTCGACATCACAAACAGGGACGAGCAGAAAGGACCACAGAAGACAGTCAGGTCGCAACAATGGTTACTTTTTTAAACATAATTTACTTCAGTCTCTTTTTGAAACACAACACCACTGGGGGATGTTCGAAGGCTGCTTGGAAAACAAAACATCTGGAACTTCAATGGACGATATTGCATCGTACTGTTAAAAGGGGCGAAAATTAGCGTGTCCACCCTGGTGTCAGGTTCCCATCACTGCTGATATAGACCTGCGACCTGGGAATGATCGCTGATCATATCCTTTCCCACTGGAGACAAAAGCCAGACATTAATGGGTTTTTATGCTTTGCTTTTTTGTCCAGTGGGAAAGAAGTACAGGTGACACTAACCCTAAAAAATGACAGGCGCACAGCAATTTAGATGAAAATTGAGAAATAGTTAGACTGGATTGGGGTCCAAAAAATGACAACATCAAGTGTTATTTTTACTTGAAAATTACTGAAAACCTTCAGAGACACAAAACATATTTAATTTTTTCACTGGATGAATTCTACCACTTATAAACAATAAACTATCTTCATGTGTGGAGCTGGTGGAGGATTAAAACATTGTTTTTTATGCTTTCAAATGTAAGACATCTATAGCTCAGGCTGAATTCCTTCATTTGTCACTTTGTGTGTCAGAGAGAACGTTCACTTCCAGCTTCACCTGTCTGTAGTTAAGCTTCCACACCTGATCTGAATAATCAACTGATTATAGTCTGAAGCTGCAGGGTGTTTTCTTATGAGAGAGCTAAGTCATCAAGCAAAATGGACCTTCAGCAGAAGAATGTGAGTTTGAATCCACTGTTTTGTTTTGTTTTTCTATCAAATATTTGTCATTAAATATGAAAATAACAGGAATGTATAAATGATGGAACAGAGGCCTCGCCTGGAGCCGATACAGGAGGAATCAGAGCAGGACGATGACGTCAAAAGAAGCAAAACAGGAGAAAGAGAAGAGGAAGATTTTCAGATTCAAGCTGGTGTGGAGACAAAGGAGGTGACAGCAGAGGAGACAGAAGAAGAGGACGAGGATGATGAGCTGAGGGTCCTGAGACCAAGCCGACTGTCTCGTTCCCTCAGCCACTCGTTGAGTTTACCTCGAAAGAGATCCGCCAACAATCACCAGGAGGAACTGGAGAGTGTCTCTGTGTCTGACTCAAATGACAAAGCTACCCCACCCAAACAGGCAAGGCTAGGACACGAGAGGAGGTCCAGCAGTGGTGAGCTGAGAATGAAGGTAAGAATTTTGCCACAATTATACATAAAAATTACACATGTGACAACTCAAATGAAGAGTGAACAGGAGGTGATGCGTTTCTGTGTTCAGATCTTCAAGTTCAGATGGCAAAAACACACAACACGTAAACCGCCAGTGCGAAAGAAGGAGAACAAGAAAAGGCCAAAGAAGGAGTCTCTGGTTGTGAGTGTTCATTTGAAGCAAAGATGTTTAAACATTTAGAAAATGTAGATTATAATGATTTTGTTTTCAAAAATATTCTAAAGGTGGAGCCGTTCCCTGAGTGGCTGGTGGACCTGATGTTCAACATCGAAGAGGCAACGACTCATCAACTGGTGGTTGAGTAACAGCTTTGGAGGTCGAGTTGAAACGCGTCAATCTCGATGGTGAAAACCGTATTACAACAAATTTATCACGGCTGATGGGCCGTATTAAGGGTTAGCATTTAATAAGCAGGTCGCTGTTTCTTTTTTTGTTACCAATGGATAATAATCATTAAAACATTAGAAAACCCACAATAAGGCTGCTCGCTGCATTATGAAAACATTTGTTCTACATTGTTTTTTTTTTCTTGTATTTAATTTTTGCATCATATTCAATAAATCATCAGCTTCAGCCTGAACCTGTTTACCTTTTTCTCCCAAGTCGGTGTTCTTGATTCGGGGGCCAAAATACTGTTTGAGAGGCCAAAGCTCCCTCTAGGCCGTCACACACGTACACAAACACGCGCACACACGCCCACACATAGTGGGCAGTCGTATAACATGTAAAGAGCAATGGGGGAGAGGTTGTGTTTGAGCTCAATGATTGACACTTTGTGATTTATTTAAATATAAATCAATCAAATCAATCTTCATTTTTTTTTTTTTTTTTTTTTTTTTTTTTTTTTTTTTTAAAAGGAAGAGATACTGGGTTGGCCCAAAGCGTCAGTTTCTGATGAGTCAGGCTTGAGACTCTTAAAGTCCTTGACCTTTTTAAAGGTACACTGTGCACATTTTTCACAGGCCAAAGTCAAGTTTGTGTGTGAGTTTTAAAAGTACTTTAAATGCAGATGTGTTTACATGTGTATTTGTTGATGCTGGAGAAAAACAGGCTTGTTCTGAATTATCTTTGGATGAGAAGGACTGGCTTAAAAACATACATTGCACCTTTTTAAAGTAATTAAAATACTTACTTTTGAAAATTTCACATGACCTGCATTGACAGGTGTACTTACATGAAGGTACACTAATAAAGGCAAAATGAAGTTTTAAAACTAGTATTAAAAGGGTCGGCCACTGTGAGCACAGTATATTCTATCACTGGATTATTATAGAATAAGCAGTATCTAATATAGCAAACACAAAAAAAGAGGGAATTCTAATCTGTTATAACTAACTCCTGGGTTCATAACTTTTACAAAGGCATCATAAAAATAAAAATACTGCACATTCTTGAGTACTGAAGTAAAGCAATATACGTGGCTACAGTGCAGTCAATGTTACTTAATGTGTGTGTTATGTTGAGTGTGACGTTACATAAAATCGTAAGTAGTGAAGTAAAGTGCAATAATCTAAAAATCTTAAATATTTTTTAAAGGCCTCATATGTATGTTTTAGTTTGTAAAAGAAGTTTTACAATCAGTCCAGTAGATCACCTCAGCTTCAAATTAAGTTACGTCCACTGACCGAACACGTTTGTTATTCGAAGTGTCTGACAACATTAAAGATTAACCTTTATGTTAAATAACAATCCCTTACATAAATCCCTCATGTAACCAGAAACACAAATATTGCTATCTGATTCTGATATACGACACATTACAAAACTTTTGGTATGAATCTTTTATAAACCTTGACGTGTTAATGTTTGAGTACTCTCTACTACTAATCTTTCTCCAATATGATCCTCAGAGTCATTCCAAGGTCAGGGAGTTTATGTCAGTCTGTCTGTACCCATCATTTACCCCTCATTTAAATCGAAAACCTTTTCTAACTTTAAGCACATATATACACACAGCCTACATTCTCATCATTTCAGTGTTTTATATTGTGTTAAAACGCCTTGTCACCACCACCAGTGTCCATGGCCTTGACTTGTTTGTTTTCTCCCCTGTGTTCATGACTTGAAATCTGTCAGGAAAAAAAAAGTTAAGCTAATTTCTTACATTCTCCATCTCTCAAAAAAAATGTGTGGTATGAACAAAAAATTTGATTTTGTTTTTTCATGTAAGTAAAAACATTTAGGAGAAAATAGACATACACAAGAGGTGCAAAAAAAAACATTGTCCAGGTTTTAATTTTTTTATGTGGAAAAAAAAAATCAGGATTTTTTTTAAAAAAAGGGTGTTTTTTTTCAGGAGAAAGAACATGAATAAATTCCAGATGGAAAAAAAATCATTTCACACATTAAATAAAAAAAGGTTATAACATTTTCACATCTACATTTATTTTTTTTATCTCCCAGAAAAAAAAGTGTGGTCACATAAATAAAAAACAATGTCTCCTGATTTTTTTTTTTCCACTCAGTTTCATACATTAGAGAAAATCTTTTTTTGAAAAAGTTTTTTCATATTTTCATATGTTTTCACAGATGGGGGTGGGGGGTGGGGGGGGGTAGAAACTGAGAAATATTATCCTGGAAAAAACAATTTTCCCATCACTCATAAAAACAGAAGAGAAAAAAAAATGTAGACCAAGACTGGAGAAAATGAGTTTATAGGGAAGAAAATCCTGATTTGTTAATTGGTTGAATGATTGTATCAGAAGCGGTTTGCATTTGTTGATATTCCCGCTCAATTTCTTAAAATATATATATATACTATTTGTAATCCCGCAAGGGGAAATTATTTTTTCCACTCACATTACACACACAGTCGCGCACACACACACACACACACATGCAGTGTAGAGGAGATGAGTGAAGGGGCTGCCACACATGCTACACTCCCAACAAGCAATGTGAGGGGTCTGTGCCTTGCTCAAGGGCACCTCAGCAATGCCCAGGATGTGAACTAGCATTCTCCAACTACCACATACATACTAAATACATTCCACATTAGCGCTTACACATCAGACCACTGTTTATAAAAACAAACATGAGAGCTTTGGGTCACATAGAGCTCACAGCGGAGCGTGATGCTGCTGTTTATATCACACAGAGTAAAGTGGAGGTGATCTGACATCTGCCATACATATCGTTATGACAAATACTACACCAAAGAAACAACCGGTTACTACAGTCTCTCTTCAGACAAACATGTTGTGATTCTAGCAGAGCGATCCATAATGTTAGGGTTATGCAACGCGAAAGGGGAATGATCCTGTTTATCTGTCTGCCTGATAAGAGGAACCTTCACCAAGGAGACTAAAGGGACAAACAGGGTTTGAGTGTGAAAACAGTGTCAGAAAATCTGTCAGCATTACTTCACAAACGTCAACAACAATCACAGATGGGAGTTTTTGGAATCACCACTCATTATCTTATAGCCTATAACTCCTTGGACTATGGAGCATTCCTCATTGTGGATGTTATTTATTACTACTTCATTGATACGGTTCCTAAAAAAGCAGTTTACGTCTGATTGTTGTCATGACCTCAAAGCCACAGATGAGCAATTATGGTCGTTTGGAAAAACAGGGTTGTTTTGATGTACAATCACTTTATGTTCCAGAGTCAATATTGACAACAGACCTTGTGAGCGTGGATCCACGCACGTCAAGCAGGGTCATCCACCTTTTACAGCAGCTTTGTCAAAAATGTTTTATATCTGTGGTCAGTGTGTCAATCATTAACGCCTCCTGGAGGCTGTATAAATACTGCTGGTTTCGGAGAAGCCACTTTAGAAGTAAAGTACAGTCGCAGCAGAGACTAAAGAACAAGAGGAAGAAGCATCTATCTGAGAGACTTGGAGATGCCTGGATTATACAAGAAGCTGATTTTGGTGTCCTCTCTGGCTGTCCTGGCCGTGGTGAGGTCGTCCCCTGTGGTGGGGCCTGAGCCTATCCACTGTGCCCCCTGTGTGCCGGAGAAACAGAACAACTGTCCGGCCATCCCGGCAGACTGCAGGCAGGTGCTGAAGGAGCCCGGCTGTGGCTGCTGCATGGCCTGCGCCCTGGATAAAGGAGCATCCTGCGGGGTTTACACAGCCCACTGTGGCGAGGGTCTCCGCTGCATCCCCAGGCCCGGTGAGACCAGGCCTCTCCACGCTCTGACCAGAGGACAGGGGGTCTGCGCTGAGGATGTGGGCCATGGTAAGCTCAAAGTTTTGCAATAAGATCCTCTAGTATGGCCTCAAAGCAACAGAGGAAACCCATTTCTGATTATTGTATACATTACAGTCATTTTTATTCCCTGAACTTGTACAGAGGAAGCTGATGGAGCCACTGATCACAGCTCCCCTCCCTACCTGCTGGGTGTCAACCATCCCGTCGACCACCAAGAGACCGAGGGCCAGGAGAGCATCAAGGCCAAGCTGAACGCCATCCTCAACAAACTCATACAACTGGTGAGGGGGGGAAAAAAAACCATCAATCTGACACATACAAGATGATTATTCTGCCTTCCTTCCACTAGAGGGAGCACTAGGTTTTTGAGCATTTGTGAGCTGCTGGAAGAGATAACTGGGGTTATCTATCATCTTTAAGTTAACGTATGATGTGTTTGTTTACATGTGAGCGTAGTTCTCACTGTTTGTCTCTCTCTCTCTGGTCTCACAGGGTCCCTGTCACATTGAACTGCACGCAGCACTGGAGGCGATAACCAGCTCTCAGCAGAAGCTGGGAGAGAAGTTCACAACTTTCTACCTCCCCAACTGTGACAAGAGCGGCTTCTACAAGGCTAAGCAGGTGAGGATTGAAGGATTTCACAAAGGACTGCACGAATGCTGATGCTTGAGGGGCTGGAGTAAATGGATAGATTACATGAGGGATACTATATTTTTCGGGGGCCCCTCAATACACATTTAATATTTGGTAAACAAACAAAACTTCTTCACTTCCCCATGACTGTTTTTGTGCCCAATATTATACATTTAATAAATATTTTTAAATGTCATGTTTATCATCTGTCTTAACTCATTTAGATCTTCCCCTGACTTGATGAGGTGAAACCACTGAAAATATATTAGCCTTTTACCTTGACCCTAATATTGTGTATGTTTATAGTTAATAAATTAATATATAAACACTGTTATAAAGTTTTAGACAGGAGATATTTTCTTTTTTTTTTTCTTTTGGAATATATGCGGGGAGTTGATGTTCTTTTCGCTTCTGTCGGCCCCCCTAGTGGCAAGGATCCAGACAAGCCATTGTTTAAACAACAATTTCGATGAAAGTGTTTGTTTTGCCAGGAAAACAAAGAAACCTTCATCCGAAAAAAATACATTCAAAATTGTTTTAAAGTCATTCATACCTTAATGATACTATCTTTGAAAGATCAAAAATTCAACAACCTTTAATAAAACCTTCTTTTTTTAGAAGTAACTGCTTCAAATGCCCCTTTTAGCTGCTACGCAACCACCTACTCAGGACATATCCTTACAAACTGATGATGATTAGATAAACATCACCCAGAGATGTAATTGTATTTGCCAGAAGAAGCCAAGTATCGACCGACATAGATGTTTGGCCGATTAATCAGTGCATCCATGTATTTTCAGAGAAAAGATTAACTCCACCTGTTGACAGGGATTCATCTCGCAGCTATGGCTCATTTATTTATGTGGTTTCCCATCCCTGTTTCTCTTTCAGTGTGAGTCATCTCTGGTCGGACCTCCCGCCCGCTGCTGGTGTGTCTCTTCCTGGAACGGGAAGAAGATCCTCGGATCGGGCGACCTGCTCGATGACTCAGAGTGTCACCAAGAAGTCACCCACTGAAGGAATGGACTCGCTCATAAGCACAAGCAAACTTGCTCCATGGCCTCCAAATCTGGGAAATGATGTGAAATCAACCATCTGATGAACTGCAATCACTCACAGGAAAATGTAACATCGTATTTCTGAAGGGGGGAAATTTCCTTTCGCTTTTATGTTCATGATGTATGTATCTATCAAGACTTATTTATTCAGTGCTTGTATATTCTTCCTAGCATCAGCCGTTTTGTCATTTTTAGATTTTTTATATGTCTGCCTATTTTTTGTGATTGTAAACAGGGCAACACTGTATACATTTGTGTTTCCGACTGAATAACTCCATTGCTTCAAAACCGCTGGCCCACAGCTCTGCCAAGCCCTCTTCAGGATCAGCTTCTTTTTTCTTTTTTTTTTAAATAATTCATTCAAAACTGGAGCTGCGTGCAGCACGGAGCGACACAGCCGCTCATTCATCCAACATGTTGACATTGTCTGAATGTATCTCCATTGGCGTTTCCTCAATGGGTATTGGGGGAAATACTTAAAGTGCCACAAGTATGCGCACGGTGGCCGAGCACAAACATATCAGGACTCATCCAAGCCGCGCTGAGGTTTTGGGATGGGTTGGTCTGCATTTGTCTACCTCTACTCGTCTCTGCAGGTCCACAGGTTTTAGAGGAATCGCTGAGGGGCTCTTCTCAGTTACACCTCTCTCACACTTATTTTGACCTTTTTTTTTCTTGCATATATTCAAGTATTTATTAAGATTCACTCATGTGTTCATGGGTTTTTTTTGTTTGCTGCTGAGCTCATGTGGAGAAAAAAATCTCTGGGATGCTGCTATATCTTTTTTTTTTGTCTTTTTGTTGTCAAAAATGTACACAAAGTTCTAATTCTGTGGATGTGCTTTCAAATAAAATGCTATTTAATCGTGACGGGGTCTTGTTTTAAAGTGTTGTCGCTCAGTTTAATACACACTCAAAGCAGGCGAAGGTGCCACGAAGAGAAAAAAAGGATAGAAAAAGCAATAGACTGATCTTTTTAAACTGCCTTTATTAAGTAAAAATAGACCTCTGAGGGTTGCATTGTACATGCAAACAGCGTATTGTAGGCAAGTGATGAAAGTTATTTTCAATATTTGTGGCCTTTATCCCCAAAAATTCAGCTTATGCAAAATGACAACAACAAAAAAACAGTAACAACCGCCGTACAGGTTGAAGGGAAATGTCCCTCTGTCTGTGGCTCGAGATCAAGCATAGAAAAAAGTTTATATGCACTGGAGTGTTTGAGCTGCACAGTCCGGTAATCCAGCTCCCCGAGGAGCAGGAAGCAACCGGACCAAAAAACGGAATTCATAGGAATAGGAATTCATAGTAAGGCACTGCGTGCTAACTCTGAAAAGTCAAACATACATACATTTTTACGGTTGTCACGACCACACACAAGTATCTTTGTAATAAACCACAAGCATACAAGTTACGAATATACATCACAAGCATGTACACGTGTGCAAATGCCACTTAAATTGTGCGTAAATGAAGAGCACTCTCGTCAACGCTTGTGGCAGGTACAGTTTGTCTCTTGTGTTTTATAACCGGCCTTCTGAGATCAACTCTTTTTTTTTAAAAGCGCATCCTCTTCTCAGAAAGTGTCCTCTGCCAGCTTATGAGGAATCCATCCACGGCATCTGGAGGCTGTTTTCCCTCCCGCTACTCTTCGTCTGTTCCCTCCGCACCGCCTCGGAAAAAAAAAGGTCCCAAGGGCAACAGATAGAAATAGCAAACATCCATATATCGGCCCGAGCCATCTCTTGACCTCTCTCCCAATATCCTCAGTGTCTCCGTTTGTTTACAATTCTCCTCGCGCTCACTCCCACCCTCCCTCCCTCCGTCCTGCTCCGCTCCTATTGGCTCTCGGAGTTGTAGTACTGGGCGTCTCCTCGCTCCTTCCCATCAAAACCTGGCAGAGGCTGCCCGTATTTGTCCACACACCAACAGAAGCCTCGCTTTCTGCCTTTGGACGGACGGCACTGAAAAGCGAAGGAAAGGGGACAAGGTGAAGGGAGGGAAGAGAGGAGGGGGGGGAGGGGGAGCAGCTAAATGTGCAAATCTAGATGAATATGCAGCATTATGGGTAACGAGCCACTTTACTCAATGAAGTAGAACAACGATAGTTAAGAGGCATTAATGGTCAGATTGTGCTGAGTCGACGCAGCCTTGGCCATCCAACGTGCTGTGGTATTTTGAGCTGCTTTTATGGTCTACCTCCTGTTACACACACATATAGAGACCTTTAAGGTAAACAGAAACCTGGTAAAATATTTGCTTAGTCCCATTTGTGAACAACTGAGAACCAAGATCTATTTTCAGACGCCGGTGGCCAGTACGAATCATCTGTTGCTGATTATACCCCACAGCTCCAAATTATGGGTACTACAAATGACTTACAGAGTCTGTGGAGCTACCCAAGGGCTGTTATTTTACTGCCAATTTTACTAAAGGTCAACCTCCGCTCTAGTAAAACATGCAGCCATTCATTTCAAAGGCGAAAAAGCAACGGCACTGCTGCTGCTGCTGCTGCACAGAGGAGCCGATCAGAATGGAGGGCATCCGTATTTAGTTCGGTACTTCAGCGGGGTTTGACTGAGAGGCTGATGGCAGAGGAAGCAGGGCTGTCTAGCTGTCAGGCTGCTGCTGCGTTGGAGCTACAGGGACAGTAAGTCATGTGTAGCTGTGAGGAAAAAACTAATACAGCAATCAACATTTTTAGGCCCAGTTTCTGGGGGGAAAAAAAATGCGTCTGCTTCCAGCATTAAATCAGTCCTGGGTCGTCTTTTTTTTTTTTTTCTTTCTAAAGACATTTTTTTGTTATTAAGAGCTGTAATAAGAGATGTTTTCGCTTAGAATCGTGCAAAACGTCCAAATTAAACCGACCAAAATGAAATGTCTGCCACTCCTTCAGCGCCTCGGGGCCCGGCGCGGTACACTAGGCCCATTCTACATAAACAAAGACAATGAGCCTGGCGTTGCGAGGCCGGTTATGAGATGATTGCAGGTCAAGGAGAACACTTCCATTAAGCAGGAGGGACTGCTGTGTTATAAGAGAAGCTGCCTCGGTGATACAGTGGCGCGGGAGCCCTAAGTGCCTCCATATGAATGCGTCAGAACCGCTCATTTATTACAACCCGATCGTGGGTGAACCATGTGAGCGTGGGGATGGCTGCGGCTCTATTTCTGTGCACGCTTCTCAAAAGTCCAGCAATTATGGGGGGAGCGCATCGGGTGCCGGTGGCCACCTTGACGTCTGTCTCCCTGGGAGGGTTCCCGTTAAACGGCCAATCGCCCCAGCCGTCAACCCCACTGGGGTTTGGCCCCTGTGGTCGCCGTCTCCAGAGCCAGTGGCTAGGGTCTACCTCACTGGTGTGGTGGTGCAATGATGAGGCTCTAATAACTACCAGCGAATACAGGAGGACAGCTACAAATCTGTAATTGGGCTTCAGGAGACTTAAAGTTTTGAGTCGCCAGGCTTCAGCATTGAATCGCTGTTAATGCAGCATGTAAAAAAGGAAATGCGGGTTTCCTTTTTCGCTTTCAAAGTTGTGAGCACGCTTGCAGCAATTAGCTATCAAAATAACGTGTAGCCTCTTGTGAAATCATTGAAGTAATCTGTGTTCTAGCTCCTCGGAATGTGCCTCCTTACCTGTTTTTTCTTATAGAAGCCCTTCTTGTCACAGTTTGGTATGCGGAAACCTCTGGGGTTCAGGATGTCTGTAATCTTGAGGCTGCTGAGGATGCTCTCAATCTCTCTCCGACAGGGACCCTACGGACGAGGGAGCACATGAGCAGTTAATACGATTCCTCCACTCAAATTTGAGTGCAGCCAATGTCGTGGGGGTGGGTGATCCAACCCAAAAAAAAAACAATGTCACAAATATCTAATTGCAATCCTGACCCACAATCCAAATTTCATTCTCTTTCCACCGTTTTGAAATGTCCTGTAGACCTCAGCCAAGCTTGAAATTGACTATGAATTTCTCCTTTAGCATTAGCATCATTTTAACCAAACACTGCGTCATAAGATTTTTTGGCACAGGCTCCTCATCCGCCATGCTGCTAGCTATAAACTCACAGTCTCGAGCACTTGAAGGAGAGCCACTTTAAGAAATTCATCCTATTAGCGTCACAGTCTAGTTAGCTTGACATGTGAATCTGGACATATGTCCCTGGCGTTCTGCATTTCTTTATGGTTGGGTCGAGACGCTACAGCTAACGTGAAACGGGAAGATCATTTTATCTGTTTTCTATGTGCATGGAACATAATCAAGCTGGCGACAAGTAAGTGAGGAGGTTGTTTATACAGTTTTGCGAAATACTTTGTTAATCGCAAATGTTAATATTACACACGAACGCCATGTGCTACACAGCTAGCATGCTACCAATGTTAGCTAAAATATGGTGTTGAACTTTTCACTGGGGAAAAAAAATGTATAAATAGAGTCAATTCAAGTCAAACCAGCGCTGAGTCACAACGGAAAATGATCTCACGACTCTAGAGCTGTATTACATCTATCACTCAGTTAACTGATTTGTTTATGCTAACTTCCTGTTGCACACAGGGCGCACAGTTTGTCCAAAACACACCGCAAATGTAGAATTTTGGTACTCTAGGCGTCTTAGGAAGGATGGGTTTTGTTTACACATGAAGATCACTGAGGTTCCCATAGGAGTGAATAGATTATGGGTTGGCTCGCACACTACGCACAGGATTATGTGGAAAATGAGCTGTGAGAACACATTAACTGCTGCGATCTCTGCGGCTTCAAGTTGATCGAGTCGCGTCGAGTAGATTGTGGACGCCTCATCTGATCGCTCACCCATAATTCTGTTTCATTTCAAAATAAAGACGCTAACAAAGCTGGTTCACGCTGCAGCGCACACCACCCTGCAGTAATTCCTAAACAATGGTGGCCGCGATATGAAAGAGGTGAGGGATGAGAAATTAATTCATCTGGCCGATTTTGTAGCGGCTTAACAGCTTGCCAAAGCAGCTTAGGACTCTTACACTTTACACAAAGGATGGGGGATAAAGTGAATTCAAAGAGCCTCAAAGAAGGAGCCAAAAGGCTTGTCCTCAAGTCCAAGTGCTCCAGTCACTAATCAAAGCAGCCAGTCAAAGCCCATTACTAGTGTGTGCTCACTTCTCTGGCCAAAGAGAAGATCAAAATAGCAGCAGGGCTTCCCAACAGGCACTCACATAGGCCAATCCATCATTCGTTGGCTCCCAGTACAGCCGGCACGCGGACGCCTTGTGGCCAAACAACCGCCTGACCCGGGTCAGCCGCAGGGCCATCATACCCGCTCGCTGCCATGCCATTCTACTGCTCGTGACGCCTGCCAACCATCGGCACCGCGACCCAAAACATTTCATCACCCGCAGGGGGAGAAAAACACCAAAAACACAGAGGAAGAGGGGAAAAACATTCCTCCAGTGTGCTCTGAAGACTGAAAAATATTGGTTGTGGTACTTACATAATCTGGCTCCTGTTTGGTCTCTAGAGAGAAGTTCTGCTGGTCTGTGATGAGGGGTCCCGGGAGCTCCTCCATCTTAAAGATCTGGGTCCTCTTCTGCTGCTCCCGGCGGAGCACTTCTGACTTGGCGGAGGGGAAGAAGGGGTGAGGCGGAGGTCTCACGGGTCCCGCGGGTCTGTGGGTGCTGAACGAGGTCTGAAGGCCGCAGCCGGTGGAATTCCTCTCCTCGTCCTGAGTCTCAACATTCTCGACTGTAGATTGAAAACAGCATGTGTTTAATTACAAGTCCAACAGCATGCATCATATTTCATTTAAGGAGGTATTACTTCAGATCACTCAGACGTATAGATTTTTTTAGAAGCCAGGTGGAGGTCATGGATGATCCACATCTCTCTGAGGCATTTCCTGAGTTCAGGGGAGGCCCTATCCTATCGCCTATCTGATAGTGAGCTGCACCCCTTTTCTCCAAAACCCTTCTTATGCTCCAACCTGTGCTCATTCTCCACCTTCTCTTCCCATGAATGAGGAGGATTAAATGGAGGGAATCTGAGGGTGAGCCGACCATCACTTGTAAACTTGTCAAATATTTCCCTAAATCTTCTATAAATTGTGGAACTACTCCTTTAGAGCTATTATAAGCTTATCATAAACACTTCTTCCTTCGTGTTTAAAGGATTGAGGTGTACTCAGGGTGATGAATACAAGTCTGTACACTTGTTGCACAGTGTTATGCGTTCTTTAAGCTTAATAAAGCATCTACGCAAAAAGGGAAAACAAGGTGCGCGCACCGGACTTACCTGGCAGTTCATTGACTGGAGGTGTCGGTCCGGCTGCGAGTCGTTTATTAGTAGCGTTCGCACAGAGCCCCCGACCCTCCAGGAGAGCCTGCAGAGGTTTCGTCTCCCCGGGCTGATGCTGACAAGTCATCCCGGAGCCACATCTCCCGGTGTACACGCCGCACGGCTGGCCGAGGCTCAGCGCGCAGGTCATGCAGCAGCCGCAGCCCGGTTCGCGGACCTTCTCGGCGCAGTCCTTGGGCAAAGGTTTGCACAAACGCCGCGCTCCGACGTCACACGGCTCGCATTTGATAACCGGTCCGACCGCACCTGACCTCCGCGCGAGCGACGCCAGGACAAAAGTCATGCAAAGTGCGCGAAAACAGGAATCCATCGCGGGGGAGTCTGTGCTCCGGGAGCGTGCGGTGCCAAAGAGTCCTGCTGTCCTGCTGCGGTGACTTTTTCACTGGAGCAGCTTCTCTCTCATTCACATAAAGCCACCGGACAAAACATCTCAATATATAGACCCCGGTGACTGTAGTCACACCCCCGGGTAGCCTGCGGTCTACTGATGAATTGCCCTCGACTCCGTTATTCACAACCCATCAGAGCTGCAGCAGCCTGTGCAGACCGGCAGAGTCATATTTAGGATATTTTCCCCTTTATTTCTACATTTCAAAAATTGAAAAAACAAATTGATTGATTAAACTTTTTACCTGATGCATTTAATTTACGTCACAATATGCTGCTTATTCTGAAGTCTTCAGCAGTTTTTTCGAGCCATGAGACACATTAAAAGAGGGAAAACGTGCAAAGACAAACGCACAGAAATGTTTCAAATTTGTCTCAACTCCAGGTTTTGAAGCATCTGCCATGCGCAGTTTCATTCATAGGGGGCGCCAGTAGTGTATGTGACAGAGGTACAGTGTGTGTGTGTGTGTGTGTGTGTGTGTGTGTGTGTGTGTGTGTGTGTAAACTTTGTCTGAGCTCTAACTTTTCAGTGATTCAGTGACTTTAATAGCCTCATCTGCCTCATTATTCTGTATTTTCATCCCTTGGTTCTGTCTTAGTGTTCACAGGAGTGTGTGTCCGCTGATCTGTGGCCCCTAGAAGCTGCCGCACATGACCCTGCATGACCCGTATATGCTTTTAAGCGCATAAACCGTGACCAATCCATTCATAAGATGATTATTTCAGGCTTTAGTACGGTACAGCAGTGAAGACTGGATGCAAAATCAGTGCTTAAGTACAGTTACTCAAGTACTTAAGCACTTAATTTGTCTCCTTCCCTTCATTTCAGAAGCAAATATAGAAGAGTAACATAGAATGACACTTCATATATATACAAGACAAATGTTTGTTTTATTAAATAGTGTGCATTTTTATTCACGAAACAACCCAACAGTGCGGGAAATGTCCCACCTTAGAATATTAAAATGATGTTTCCAAATTTACGAAAATGACAATGTAAATCTGATATGAAATTATAATAAAATATAATAAATAAAAGTCCAGCCAGGAGAAAATGCCTCTCAATTGAGTCTGATAATTAATTATTCATATCTTATTTTTAATCTGTGTTTATTGTCTCATATTTGGTTTTATTATTTTTAATATTTCTGCGTGCCCCAGTAAGGCTTTTTGAATTGTGTCTGAATGGTGCTATATGAATAAAGTTCCCTAGCCGTAAAGGAACAGTTGAAAGATTTACGTCCTTGACAAGCAGTCAAGCTTGTGCACCTACTTCATGCCTGTCGCTAACACCTTCGACTTAGCCGCTTTAGTGAAGATTTTGGCTTAATGAAGCATATGAACAACATCTTTTCAAATCAGATCTCTGGGATTACACGGAATTAGCTAAATGGAGCCGTTTTGTAATTTTTTTTTCTTTTGTTGCGTTAATTGTTGAAGATGTTGTTGAACAACTTGATTGTCGAATTGAGTCTCCATCTGCTTCAGTTGTTTAGCAGAATGATGCAACGCTGTTTTGCCGTGAAGCTCCAGGAATGCTTTGAGGACCACAAGACTTCACCTCCTTTTCTCTTCTCTCAGAGTGAGCAGATAATGACTGAATTTTCATTTTTGGGTGAACTTATCCTTTATGTACACAAAAATGGCAAGAAGCAAATGGAAATATTGACTGAACTACTCTACAAAACGTAGGTAAACTACTTATTTATTCAGATTTAGTTCATCGCTCCCAACACTGTCAGTATATTAAATTGTATAGCGATAAAACAATGAAAGGGTTCAACCCGCATAACGGTTATTTTACATTTAAAACTTCTCCGTAACTCTCGTTAACTCCGTACTTTCTCCTACTATTGTACAACACATGGATTTATACACTCTACATGTGACCTGTTTATTCATAAATGCAGGTTAAATGATGTATAGATAGTTTACCTCGTAATTTACCTCAAATCTTGGTATTTGCAAGTCATTCTGCAGAACTGCAGCTTCAGAAGGTTACGATTAAGTATTAAATGGTGCTCTATTATAGGCTTGATGTTTGTTACAGGCTTGGGCTTTACAAAAGGAGCAAATAGGATCAAGGTGGGGAGATTTGATATCAAACCAAAAACAAAACAAACGTCACAGTATAATTCAGCCACGAGATCTGCTGCAATCCGTCCACACAATCCGTTCTGTTCCAAACATGAAGACCAGGCCAGCATAATTCAAGGTGACCTTCCCATATGGTGCTCTGCATTCACTGCAACAACAAAAAAAAGAACCTCAAGTACCTGTTCCTCACACGTACAGTGAAGTAATGGTTCGCTGAACTTGTTGTTGGGACGTGTGACATAGTTGGGCCTGTTCTGGTCATTTGTCAGTGCTACAAAGCAGACCTTAAAATAAGGACACATACCACACGTGTAAGTGAGAAAATTCCTGAGTAATTACATCTGAAGCATTTTTAGCTCCACTATTAATTGGTTACAGATGAGAGAGGGAATACAAACACCGGCGCAAAAATGTCCAAAATACCTCAGAAGAATAACAGCAGGAGAGGCGAGGTGTACAGTTCCTCTTTTGCCTTTTTGAAATTTTCTTGGAAGCCAATGTCAAATCGGTTGCCAACAAGCCCTGGCGTACAGCCGCCTGTTAACAGACAGGTCTACAGCAGAGCAGTGCTCCGTGGAATGCCAAACATTTGTTTCATAAAGCCTGCTGATTTTCCTCCCTCTCCTCCGCTCAGAGCCCTTCGGAAGGGGGTCTCTCAGCCACCTGTGCATATTCAGCATAGCAGAGGAGAGCGTCGGGCACAGGGAGTAATGTACTGGAGGAATGTCGTCCCGCGGAGCAGCCACTCAGTAGAGAGGGAGTGTGAAGAATTTGCTTTTGCACACACAGGATATTACTGTACATGTGTTTAACATAACCTGCTGTCAGCGGCAGCGGCGGCCAACCGCAACCTGCTTGTCAAATCCTAATCCGGAACAATTTTCCACTGTTTTAAGATGATTTGGACAAATCGGATACACTCGCTTGAAGCTCCGAGAGTGGTCTGCATTGGCCCCGGCAGTTGTGTTGTAGCTTGGGTAGGCCAAAAAACATGCTAGCTACTGAACGCCTGCCTCTGGATGCCACACATGTTATCAATTTTGTCTTATAAAAGCCAGGTTGCCGCTCTGTAAAGTTGTGTGCAAATATTTTCATAATGCCAATTTAGATATTTCTATCCCTGTGTTTAGTGTTATAAACACACAATTGGAGTTGTTATCTCTGTTTATAGTGTAATTTGTAATATATGACCAGAATTTGAAAGAAGCTTTCCAAAGAAGCTCTGTGTTTCCGGCTTTTGGTTCCTGTTTCCTCTTGTTTATTTCTGGTTTGTACTTTTGCTTTTGTTTCTTGGATATCTCCTGTTTTGCTATCTTCCTTTTCTGTGTCATTCCTGGACTTTGGTTTTCAGTTTTATTCAACAAAACTCGCTTTTTGTTCCATTCCTGCCTTCATGTGCGTGTTGCTTCTAGGTCCCCCTTTGTGTAATCTGACATTCCTGCTCTTCACTAGCTATCTTGGCTGTAGCTAGCTATAATTAGCCAATTAGCTAATGACTCAGTTAGCCGTGGAGAAAGTTGCACTACAGGTTGTCTGAGGGTGAACACGGCTGGACATCTAACTGTGACTGAACACAGCATCCAAGAACGCCAGAGGTCAGTTTGAGGACAGGATACAGTACAGAGGCGATTTACAACATCTCAGACCAGAAAACTGACCTCTTGACCAAAACTGATACATCTTGCTTGGTAAATTGAGGATCTGTTTTGAACAAATCTGTTTGACTTTCCTGAGAGTAATAGCAGGCAGCCAAAAAAAAAATGCACCGTTACATTGACTAAAATTAAGATTTCTCTGGGTTTGATCATTGTTGGATCATGTGGAAATCAAATGATTACAAAGGTCTAATTATTTTTGCCGACAGCTTTATGCTGAAATGTAACATATTATGTTCCTCAAGCCACCCAAATTTGGGAAATAAAATGTCTCACCTCTGGTTCTGTCTTTTCAACATGTTCTTGATAGCGTTAAAAAAAGCCATATAATTTATATTACAGACAGAATGCAGCGCCACAGCACATTAAAGCATTTCAACCTATTCCGGTAGTAACACAAAATACAATCATGACCGTAAAAATATGCATAATATGTCTCCATATGTCTTCAAAAGGTAAGGAAATACATTTTTTGCCTTTTGTATATTGACCCAAACTAACTGTATGGTGATTGATGTTCCTTTTCAAAATGAATAGCCAGTTCACGTGAGAGAAGGAAGAAAAGGGAGGAGGAGAAGAATATAGCTCACATTCTTGATGTATGTGAGCTATATCAGATTCCCCTTTCATTAAAAAGTACTGCGATGTATTTTGATATTTCATAGGTAATAATGCTTCTTTTCCCCACTTCTGGCTCTGTTTGTGTGATTTTGTCTATGCTCGGTGTGGAGATGGAGGGGATGGTGTTACCGTAGTGACGGGGAAAAGCACAAGAATCTGCAGCGACAGCCAAAGCTCACAGATTTAAAAGTGCATAGTTTTATCAGCTGGAGGTCTGCAGAACATGTCTGGGTCCAACCAGGAGATGTGTGTGTGTGTGTGTGTGTGTGTGTGTGTGTGTGTGTGTGTGTGTGTGTGTGTGTGTGTGCATGCCCTACACTCTCGAAACACCAACCAACTCTTTCCCCATACTTAAACCTTACTACCATTTTAACCCTAACCCTAACCTGGAATTTGGGATGGCAGTGGGGGTCTGGTGTGTCTGGAGAGTGAGTGTGTAGGTGTGTTGGGATAAGAGGGGAGGGTTGGGACCTTTTAGGAATGAGGCTGCCACAGATCACATGACAAGTCTGGTACGGTCACTGTTATTCCTTTCTTCCCCCCGTAGTCTCGTGACCCTCTCTCGTATAATCGCCCCCTGTCTGTTTCGAGCAGATGAATCGGCCGCAAAGGTCTCCATTATGATTAATATGATCATCTCTACCCTTTGATTCCGCTCGCAGAGCCTCAACAATTATCCGATTATTGGATGTGGTTTGAATGGTGGACAAAATAAAGAGCCAAAAGGGGCAAAGGCCACCTTTCATCTAATTCCAGAGTGGGGTTAATTATTTTTTTCTGGAGTGGTCTGTTCGCCGAGCTGTCGTGGTCCCCATTTCTGGAGGCTTGGCCCCCGAGGCAGTGCAAGGCTGTAATTAGGCCCGAGCGGAGTGGAGGACGGAGAGAGAGGAACTCTCAGCACTCAGCCTGACGGATTGCAGAGTGCTCGGAAGTGGGCTGAGAGTGGCGCCGCTCACTTTGGGCCCCGAATTCCCCCCCAGACAGTATCACTTCCTATGTCTGTATTCCTCTGTCTCGTGGAGGCACATTAGGACTTTTGAACATGTATTCGCACATGTATGTCCACTGCCTCACATGTGGGGAACACATGACTTTCATGCTGCCTTTCAGTCACTCTCTCACTGCAACCTCATTACTCAAGAACTACATATAGTAAATAAAATATATGTAAATCATGTCACATAAGCTGTTTTTGCTTAAGGTCCATTTTCTTTTGTTCATATTTGATTTTTTTTTTCTCTTTCAGTGTTTGAGACCCGAGTGATTTAAATACAAATGAAACGGACGTGCAAATTATTCCTGCACAGTCATGTATCACTCTCTCACTGACACCAACACACCATTACTCATCGTAAACAAAGGCAAAAATTATAGCTGGCGGAGGAGGGAATATCCCCTGCTCCATTTATTTTATAAGCGATGGTGGTCTGTGGGTGCAACATGTGGTCTGATGCTGGAATGAAGAGAAAATACAGCTACAGCCCTCTCTGACAGGTTCATTCAGCTAATTTGACTTTATCGCTATAGTATCGTTCTGCATCTTGTTTAAGATGTAGCTTCCACTATTCCCGTACTTTTTTTGTTATGTTATTGTACATATGTAGTTTACTTTGTTGGTCTCATTGGTTAAAATACATTTGGAAAAAAAGGTGTGATCATTTTGTCAATGGTGTCATGATGGCGTGGAAGGTTTCACAATTTCAGTCATTCAAACTTCAAAGACAACAATGGGCCCAAATTCATCTGCAATACTTCTTCCTCCTCCATCAGCCTGGTGGTTCCCACCTGGAAGTACTTGTAACCCTGGGGCTACATCTGCAGCTTTTAGCTGTGCTAAATCAATTCTTGGGTGGCAAACTAGCTGCTAGATGTTAATGATGCAACTGTGTGGCTCCGTGATGTAGTGTGATGTCACAAAGTCACAGAATTAAAGGTGGAACTACTGACGAGGCGTTTCAGGAGCAGTGTTTGCTGTGGGAGAGAGGAGCTTCTGTTGGCGTGAGCTTTACAACTTTCACAGCTTTTTTTCCTTTTAAAGATCATCTTTCATCTTGAGAAAGTCGCAGCTTGTCATGAAACTTATGTCGTATGTGACTATGAAAATACGTGATAAGAAAGACTACACATCACACATTTAATAGTTGCGTAACTGACTTCTCATTTGACGCTCACCACAACCCCATAAATGAAACCTTCTTGAGCCGGTCCTAAACACTAGCCAGCTCACAAAACTAACTCTCCTTTCACGTTATCGCACGTTACTTCAGTATGGCCTGATTCATTTCAAATGTGAACATTTTTAACACAACCATGTTGGTGTTGGTCGATCAAAACGAAATGATATTTTACCACTGATGGCCTTGTGGATAAAACGTGGTGAAGTGCCCTGTAGTGTGAAATATATCTCAAACTCTGTGTGCAGGTGCCCCACCTCATACAGCTGGTGTCCGTTTGATTTTTTTTGGCCCCTGCCCCTCAAACATCCCAAGTACACCACTGTATTTTTTTCATTTTCACAACCGACTGTGACTTTTTCTTGCCTTGTCATTTGTGTAATCAATGACAAGATTTCAACTGGCTCAAAAATATACAAATGTAGAGTCTCTTGGCATTAAATACTGTACAAGTTGTTTCTGAAATAACGTCTCGTGGGTCACAAGCAGGAGAGGCCAGACTCTGTTGGATTGTATTAATGAGGGGGTAGTTAAGGTCAACCAACAGGACTGAGGGGGGATGTCACTCTTGAACCAAACACAAATTCACATGACAAAGGCGACACTTGGCCTCGCTGCTTGTTGTTTTGAGTTGAGTGACCGTGACCTGCGGCGACCCCTCCACAGCCACCTGCCACCTCTCCAGTTAATGGGTCTCCTAGACAGCAGCACATTATGAATGTTTTTGTTTTCTCTGTGTATGGCACAAAAAGACCATTGTGCATTAGTCATTAACAGCTTATCTTGACCCAACCTTTTACTAGCAGCGTGGCCCGATATTGGCGCCCGCAATTAATCTCGCAGTGTGTTTTGAGGTTTCGGCGTCTGCTGAAAACCAAACACGGGGCCTCAAATTGTGCAGCCATCCCAGAATGCGCTTTCTATTTTTGCTCCCCAACCTTTATTCTATGCCTCAGAGCAACAGAGATGAGCCCTGCCCCTCTAATTGAGTGGCTGTAAAAAAAAAAATAAAATAAAAAAAAAGTGCTGCAGAGTTCTGGGGTGGCGGAGGAATGAGAATGAGTTCTGTCAGCCCGCTGATAAACAGGGCCTTTCACCTCCACATTATTCTGCAGCGTGAAAGTCGATTGGCTTTCAAACACTTGGGAAGAGAGAGAAAGAGAGAGAGAGAGAGAGAGAGAGAGAGAGAGAGAGAGAGAGAGAGAGAGAGAGACTGGTGTAAATCTGTGAGGTTTATTGGCAGGCTGGTATTTGTTGGGGCAGGCTTAATCAGTGTCTGTTCTGGGTCCTCGCTCAGGTCAGGAACCACAGCACAATGGCGGTTATATTACAGGGGCTCATTATGTACCCACTTGTCTGTTTTTCATTCTTTTATAACATTAATCAGCGTGTCATTATTCAATATCAAGACCTTTAAATCAAGTCTGATGTAGAGTCACTGCAGTGTTCAGCCAGGCCTACACAGCGCTCCCACACACTGTTATTACCTGTGTGAAATATCGTCTCCCCCGACAGGTTCCTCTGTAGTCTAATAATGTTGCTCGCCTATTCTGGACTTTCCCCGGCTTCTTTTATTTCGAGAACCACTTCGCACTAAATAACAGAGGAAGACGGGCTCTGGGCCCTCTGCAGTCGCCACACCTGGGCCTTCGCTTCCTTCCTGCCCTCCCCGGGAATTCTTCACTTTCACCACCTGCAGAGGGACAGTGATGAGGCGGCAGGGGGGAGGAGGGAGGGAGGGTCTACCCCATTACACCTTTCCTCCCTCCTTGGCTAGGCTCTGCAATTTTATTCCCTCTCAGCACCATTAGAGCGACCTGTCCAGGCTTGCGCGGAGGTAAAATTCTCTTTTGCTGCACTTCACAAATGGGACAGTGGACACGCGTGTCGGGTCTCTGCATGAACAACTGAGAGAAAGGAAAGCACAGATAAAAGACGTGGTGGCGCTCCACTCAAGTCCCCTAACGATTACTATTTAACCTTTAAGACTCAGCTGAGAAAGTGGATCCCTGACTGGGGAAATAAGCCACGTCACAGAACCACTCCACTTGTGCAGGTTCAACAGTGTTGTGTTACTAGTGTCCTCTGCTGGCTGCACACTGAACTGAATTGATTTGGGGGTTTTTTTCCACAAAGCAAGAGTTTCCTCCTTTCTGACCCCCTGAGCATTAAGTCATTTTAAGTGTCATGACCTGCTTGCTTCTCAAATACCTCCTTTGTTCTGGGGGATTAGCTGCTACTGGAGGACACTCGCGCTGGAAACCTGCCTGTGACTGATGCTCCAGTTGTTGTGGTTTAGACTTGAGGCCAGGTCAAGACCTGTGCATGGTGTCTCTGGTTCAGCAGTGTGCTTAAAAAACCCTTAGAGGGGCACTTTGTAGTTCTGGGGAAGAAATCCAAACTCAGAATTATAACATTTACATGCTAATGTACCAAACTTGGAAATATTTATCTTTTCCATAACTGAATAAACAAGCTGCTCTCAGAGGAAAATACGGTCCTCAGAACACCGTTTGAAGCTAGAAAAGTACATAAACCGGTATGAAGTTGTGTTTGTTTGTTCAGTCATGAAAATGGAGAGAGTTTGTTTATTTAGTTTGTTTAGCCATGAATAAAATCTCTACTGATCAAAATTTCTTTCCTAAGAATACATAGTGAAGCATTAAACAGCAGCCTCCTGGTGAGGGAAACTTTATCCAAACTCCTTAAAGTTACCAAGTTAATTTTTTGGAAATGTAGGTTTATATACAATTGTGCACAAGACATTAACAATATTGTCATTATGAAAAAAAAGAGGGAGTCTTGGCTTTGAAGACAGAACAGTTCAGAGATAATATATACAGCCTGCTGTCAGAGAGAGCGGAATGAGATGGTTTAAACAACCAAAAGGTCACTGCAGAGGGAACAGAAGTAGATTACTGTATGTTTTAGATTTAATTTGTAAGAGTAAAGTTGATTATTGAGTCCCAACTCATCGAATACCCACGTTTTGGGATCGTGTTCGGCCTAACCTACCACCCAACTATCTTACAAATTGGAATTCAAGCATGAAAGTTTGACTTTTTTGGATTTGTGCTTATTCTCTTTAAACAGATGTGAAAAAAATTAGCTTTTTATCTCAAGATAGTGAGATAATGACCTGCTGCCACAAGAAAACAAAAGGTTAGTCTAGTGTCATGCCAAAATCCAGATTTGCTAATGTGGATTTTAGCTGAAAATATCAGATTAAAGACTACCAGTTAGTGTTCTACAAATCAGACCGTACTTCAGTCTTACTTATCATATGCATACTTCATCACAGTTTTAACACTCATTATGTAAGTAGTTTATTTTCACCGTTGCCATCAAGAACTGTTTCAGTTGGACCCTACCACTTCCACTATCTGTATCTGCTAAATTGACCGCCGTATGTAAGCATATCTCTTACAATAACGAGCCATAAAGTAATTACACATCTGTAGTACTGTTTTCTCAGGAGATAATGAGATAAACTAACCCGTTACCAAGAGAAAACCAGCTTTGTTATCTTGAGACAATGAAAAAATTAACTTGTGATCTCGAGATAAGGGCTTTAACAAAACAATGAAAGCATGGCCGTTCTAAGCTTTCCAAGCTTCCACACATGCAAGTTTAATGTGTGTTGGCGAGCTAAATATGATGATACTGCCATCAGCTGGCTAATTTGGCTTAGCACAAAGACTGGAAACACGACTCTGTCCAAAAGTAACCATCTACCAGCACCTTTAGAGTTCACTTATTACAATAACTGAAGGAAACCCATCCTACGTGTTGAATCTGAATGTATCATCAAGATTAAATAGATGTTTTGTTTCGTTTATTTACAGAACACATCAAACAATGCAATATCAATATACAAATAAAACTGTTCACATGTAGCATGTTATACACACAGAGGCACAGTATGAGATGAGTATGAGGTACAGATAATAGGTCACGGTAACAAGATAACACATGTGTACATCATCAGTGTCAGAATATCAACAGGGCTGTCTTGTGGTCGTAGGTCCCTCTCTGGATATAAATGGCTGCCCAACACAAAAAGTCGAAAAGGAATAATACATCTCACACGCCATGTTAGAAAGCACTCGACTGGGGTAATAAGCAGCATTATCTGTGTCCCAGAGTTACAGATACAATGTACCATTGTTAATGCAACAGAGAGATGACTTATGTATTTATTTAATTCCATCACTGTGCATTTGTCTTTCTCATGAGAACTTTTAAAAGACCAACGAAATGACAGCATTTATACTCCATATAGCAGCTTATATCTTTTTTTTATTTATCAAATCAAACTTAAAAAATAAGGGCATTGATACATTTTTGATATATATATATGTGTGTGTATATATATATATATATATATATACATATATATCTCAAATATGGTTTAATTATAATATGTTCTAAGGTTTCTCTCATTTCATCACAAACCTGCACACTTTCACTTAAATGCTGCAGACAGCTTTAAAAGTGGTCATATTCACAAACACCTTAAGAAGAAGGTTATTAAACAGGATCAGAGGAGCCAGATACATGCCGCACATGTACAGAAGGCCGTGGGTTTAAAAAAATAAACATTTTACATTGCATAGATAAAACAAGACAGGCCTGTTAGCCACGTTGCCCATCACAAATCCAAATTATACATATCTTCTGCGATGTTTCTCTGCATTTTTTTTTTTTTACTACTGGTTAGCTGCACCACTGCAGCTTGAATGAAGTTTGTTTTGGTTAAATATTAGAGAAAAAAATGCATGCAACAAGGCACAGGTTCTCTTGATTTGTTCATAAAACTGCTACGCAGGAATAAGGCCAGCAGCCTTTTTAGTAACGTACTTAAAAAATGTTGAGAATATAATCTAACTGTATGAGACATTACAGTTGAACACCAGTAAAAAAAAAAAAAAAAAGGTTTACACATTTCTTATGATTTAGTTGTTTTCTTATTTAGCTACTTTACAGTTTATTTTACAAGAAAGAAAAACAACAGAATAAAAGGTCTTTATATTTATTATATTAAAAAGATGTTGTTAAATGTCCTGGTGCTGGTGAGTGGTCATTTTTTATGTAACATCCAGTTAGTATCCAGGGTTAAAGTCCAGGTCATCATCATCATCTTCAGCCCATACAGTTCAGCCCTTTAAGTCTTTATTTATTTGTTTCTACACTCAGTCTTTTTTCCTGGCGATCAGCTCAGTCCACGGGCCTACTTACTCTTCTGCGAGCCGATCATCACCTTGGAAACGAAGTTGACGATGGCGCTCGCCGGCTGCTCGGGGTCGTGCTCCGCAAACAGGTGACATACATTGTCCGTGGAAGTGCCAGTTTTCCTCGCCACAAAGCCGAAGATCCTGCACAAGTAGATATAATGCTTAAAAACAGCGCTGTCATCTGCCTCAAACTGACCACGTCACTTTTAAAATAACTGCCCTTAATGCTGCTTTGGTTTGTAGCAATGTAATAGTAATGATAGTTTACTTACTTTGCTGAAGGGCAGCCTTCCTTTTTCCACCTGCGAGCAGAGAAAGAAGATAATAGTGTTACCAGCTTGTCACACCGAACCTTACTTTGCACTTGCACAATGTGCAATTTATTCTTCTTTCTTTTTTCAGTTTTTGCATTACATGCCCTTGTTGTGATTTCAACACAATAATAACATGTTTGCTTAACAATAGCCCTTCAATGACACTAAAACCTTAAATCAGCAACACTCACTTTCTATCTTGAGGGTCCAATGCACAAAATATGACCGTATTGACGTTGTAGTGCCTCCTGAAGAAGAGCCTAAAGGGGAGAAACGAGGTTGGTTATTGTGAGATTGTCTCTGCATGTACTGTATGCATGATGTGAACATGCCTGCGCCGTACTCACTTCCTCTGGTTGTCGGTGAGGGTGATTCCCTGCGAGGACACCTTGAAGTGGACTACAGTAGAGGCCGGCGGAGGGTTGGAGCTCAGAGTCATACTGGTGGCTTTCTGCACCGCCTGGACGCCCGTTAGTGACTCCATCTCCACGGAGCAGAGGTACCACACATTGCAGGCTGTGGAGCACACATTGGAGTTACACTCGGATCACAGGTGCAAGTAAGAGCAGAGTGCAGCAAACATGTTTGGTGACTCAGTCCGTAATAACAGGACAAAGAAAAATGTGTGGATGAGCAGTGGATGCACTGATTTTCTAAACATGTCAGTGTTTATGTGCAATGCCATCACTTCTGTCATAATGTCTATTCGAAGCAAGTGACGCCTGATTACCTGCGCCCTGTTTTAGCAGCTCAGCAGCAGAGTTGGTGACTGATTGTGAGGTAGACTCCACAACATCTTCGAGAGGATCTATGAACAAGAAAAAGCAAAAAACGTCAGTGAGATTACACAGGAAAAAAAAACCCACAACGGCTACATCAACAAATGAACGACCAGACAGTTTAGCAGACAGATCGGCAGATCTGGGTAACCGCAAAACCCAAATTATGTTTATTTTCTATTCTGACCATAATCCTCCGCTGTAAAATTAGATCTGTGACTGACTCGGCGTTGAACGTTTACCTCTGTCAGGTATGATGAGCTTGCAGGGCAGGGCCAAGGGGGTGATTGAATGTTGGCAGACCAGCGCGGTTAAGCTTCCTGTAAAACAACGAGATATCAAATCAATATTACAATATCATGCCTTTCTATATTTCATACAAGATTTGTGGCAGTTAACAACCCCTCACTTTTGCAATTGTCACATACATGATTAGGGTTCATTCAATTTACATTTTAAGAAGTCAAATTCAGGACTGTTCAAGGCAACAAAACCATTTAGTTTCCCGACCTCTGAAGCCTTTATCACCACATCAAGATTGTTAATATAAATACAATTGTAAAAAATAATGTTTACAGCAGTCAGTACATTACATTGTCACTTTGTGCATTTTACCAGCTGGTCATAATAACTGTGATTGTACGTTTTGATCAAGATTATCTAATTAAGTTAATTTCATTTTTTGAAAATCAAATATCTTTTCATGTTATATATGCAAATTCAAGCATATTCCTACACTGTGCATTTTAAACATTGGCTCTGCTTTAAAAGAATGAAGTCAGGAAATGGATTACTACTTTATTTCTAACAAGGGGACATTTATCCAAATATTAGTATTTCTTTATCATGATGTAGTTTAATATTTTTCTGGCCTGCGTGAGTCATGTAACTTTGTCACATATTTTGAATGCATTCAGTTTGCAATTTAGAAACTATGTCACGTCTGTGATGTAATGAATTTTAGATGATTAAATCGATGAGGTCTGATGAAGTCTGCACCCAAGCGGACTCTCTGAGAGTCTGCAGAAAGCTCGATTGAGGGCCGTTGTGAACTGGATGAATTGTGGGTTTTGACGGGTCTCAGTACTCAGTCCACAAGTCTGCAGAGAAGTGTGAACATTTGGATGACGCCAAAATGATCAGCCGACAGCAAGTGGTACAATGCACCACAGGCCAGTAGAGGGCAGTATGGTGAATGAAGTCTTTGACATTGGTGCAGTGTAGCCAAATAGCCAGGAAGTGTCACTCTTGTCAACAAGCTGTGAAGGAAGAGGTTTTAGCACATTAGGTACTCACCAAAATAAGGCTCATTAGGGCATCCCTTCAACCGCACTCCTTTCTGTGTGCACTCAATCAGGAAGTGGCGAACTAATTCATTGGATAGATCACCCCCTGTTTTTAAAAAAAAAGGACACAGAGGATACATAAAGAGTTACGAGAGATAATTAATTTCACAATATAGTCTCTAGGTGTGTCCTCTATTTGACACCTTAGATGTAATCAGAGTTGAACAATAGCTCCAGTACATTTACCTCAGTACAACACATTATTTTCCTGCCCTGAAAAGTTACATAAAAACAGATTGAATCACTACATTCAATCTCTCCAGAGATTAATGGGATTACGATTCAACAGAAGCGCCTCTAAGGGGGCACGAGGAATCTATGTGAGGAATGTCCTGACACAAAGGCTCGGAGAAAGGCCCGCTCCTTAAGGTGGGTTGGGTTTCACAATTATAAGGAGCCACAATGCCCTAAACTGAGAGTGCGGCGAAGGACCATGTCATGATGTCACCACAGGTGCTGTTGGATTGCGAAGGGGTGAAGGAAAACAAAAGGACAGGTGTGGGGGGGTGGGGGTGGAATGAAAGGGTTGAACGCTGTGGTTGGGCTGGTGCAGGAAGGGCATAAGGGCATCTTTTGAATCCTGTGTGGCTTGTGACCGAAAATACACCTCCTAAATAATCCAACTTGTTTCTGATACACATCGCATTGCGTGAGTGGCCTGTTTTTTGAATAGGAAGAATGATGTGTGAATCTCTATCACTACTCAATCCAGCCTTTGTTTTCATGCTGAAACATAGCCAGAGAATGTTTGGCCAGATTCCTCTGGAGACTTTGTTTTCTTTCCAAAAAAAAAAAAAATAAAAATCCCTCCCCGTAATTCCCGAATATGCTAAACAAACAGACTAAGAAGTAAATAACTCAGCGGCCAATTTTGACCCAAGCTGCTGGATATTACACATATAGCAGGCGGAGTTATGTGGGACAGACAGCTTCCCAGGAAAGAGCCCTGGGATCAGAGTAGGCTTATGGACCTGGCACATCCTTTGTTCAGGGGTGAAACATTAGCTGTACATCTAAGACTATCAGGCAAAAAGGGGTCTGTTTGGCTTCATCATGATGATGCCCAGGAGAGAAACACAGAGTGAGGAGCTCTCACACACAAACAGAGGGAGGGACTCTCATGTTCCAGCATGCAGGTGAGTACAGTGGGCTGTAACTGTAGATGGCTTTGTGTGTGATTGTGTGATGTATGATTCCCAGGGAGACTGAAAATACTGGACCGATCTCTGAGATCCCAAACGTGATAAACGAAAGACTCATTTAATCTTTTGGGAAATACACTTTTTAGCTTTCTTTCCAGGAGTGAGATCAACAGGTTGAGCCCAATGTCATGTATGTGTATCAAATATGGAGCTGGAGTCAGGAGGATAATCAACAGCCATTCCTACGTTCCCAGGGTCCTTCGCTTCCCATATCCCATCACATACTTATATGCTTATAAGTGAAATGGGAACATGACAAATGCCCTGTCTTGTGCACTCAGAGTCCCATATTCCCCAGGTAAGTCTGGTCTAGGGTTATGATTTTTACCTGTACAAAATCGGATGGTTAATGTGTGTGGTAACTGTAGGACATAGAAACCTGTCCCATGTTCCCAGAGAACCCTGGGAACATGGGACCCCGGGAACGTAGAACCTTGGGGAAATGGGACCTTGGCAACATAGTACCCAGGGAACATAAGATTCTGGGAACATAGGACCTTGGGGAAAATGGGACCCTTAGCAACAAAGAACCTTGGACCATTGGAACATAGTTGGTCTTAATTTCAAACAGACTCAAACACCCTTTTGAAAACAAAATGTTTGTCATTTACATCCCCTGTACCTTTCTTAGTCTGTTGCAGAACTGACGGTGGTGGAGTCGCCACCTTCATTGCCAGTCCGTAGGCCCCTCTGAAGGAATGGCTGTCCCGCACGATAAAGCAGCCAGGCTCTTTGTCCTTCAAGACTGATATAGCTGCATGAAGAGATGCATGATGGTGAAACAGATCTACAAATCCATTCTCTTTACTTGTCTTACCTCCGAAACAACTGTAAACCTACCTTGATCCCTTGAGATATCTGGCTTGTACCAGAATTTGGATGTGTCCTGCACAAATTTTACAGTAACCTGTTTGCTGGCCAAAACATCTAGAAAACACGCAAAACAAAAAAAGAATGTACAGTTTTAATTTGTGTGCAAGTCATGTGACAACAATGAAGCTGTTAGATTCATTATGAGACTATAGCTTACCTGGCAGAGGTGAGGCCGTGCCCGGCATCTGAGCTGAGAGGTCAGGCAAAACATTGGGGAAGGGAATACTCAGAGAGCTTCCACTGTGGGGACTCGAGAACCCACTGAGGGCTGGAGACGCTGTTCCCAGCGAATGCTCCCCATCTGACGCCCTCTTCTTCTCGGGCAGAAGAGGGGGCTGTATCTGAGGCAGCTGCAACTGATTCTGCCCGTCTATGGCGGTCAAAAGTTCCCTGTCCATGCCCCCATTTCCCAGGAGAGTAGAGGTGGAGTTTGAACAGTCTGTGCCATAGCCGAGACCTGAGTCGTCCTGCTCTTCAAAGCTCTGAGCGGGACTGCGGTTGACCACGTATCTAGCCATGCGGCTTCGCTGGCTGCTCCGAGGGGAGCTGTGGGCGTTGGGTGCAGGGTGGATGTGGGGGTGGTGGCCATAGTCCAGTGACATGGAGTGAGGTGTTTGTCTGGCAGAGGGGTAGCTGCTCAGAGAGGGGTGGCGGCTCAGGACGGGATGCCCTGGCCAGGACTGGTTCATCGATGAACTTCGAAAGGAAAAAAACAATTGCCATAAACATGCTATACATAAACATTTCTGAAAATCCGCAAAAGAAAGTGCTAATTACTGCACATTTCTATCCACTACTTTCAATGTGAATATCGGACCGATCTTTACCTGTCCGTCCGCTGAAGGGTCCCAACAATAGAAGCAGAGTGTGTGGAACTCAGCGTCCTGTGGCAGTTGATGGAGGAGTCTGGTAAAACGTCAACTCCACCGTGACCAATCATCTCTGAATATCCCCGGGGTTCTGTTTGAGAGCAAGAAATCAAATCAAGCAGCATTCATTGATCACATTTACAGTCAGATCAGTTAATGTTTGAACTTTTGAATAAAGTAAAACATAAATACAAATGCAATAGATATAAATCATAGCTATACAATAATCACTGAAAGAAAATCATCACAACACAAATGAAAATATTAACTTGATGAAACAAGTTATTTGGAAACTGGAGTGCGGAAGAAATCCCCTGGGAAAGGACTCTGTGTTCTTTCCAATAAAAAACAATCAATATTGGAGTTGAAATTAAATGAAAAAGTCCACGTGGCCTCAAGCATGGCCATCGATCTGTATAAATCACCAATTTACCCTGTCACGACTGTGAGGGTCAACAAATCAGACTCCATTGGAGCTAGACCCTTCAACATAATTATCTTAAAGCTTTCCTTTTAAAGCTTTTCCTTATTAAACAAACGAGAAGTGCAAAGCTGAAAGAGTTGCTGGTTTTCTTCTCATCCCTATTTCCCCTGTGTGTACACAGAAACACTTTCACGGGGGAAGAAACGTTTTTTTTGTGTCATGCTTTTTGACCCAAGGTAACCATGGAGATGTGGCAGGACTGAATGTGGTAATTCTTGCCTGGTTGTCTGAGGTAGTAAGAGGCACGGCAGGGACACAGATCTGCTTCTAGGCCCTACAACCTTTAATCACACTGCCTATGAGTGTGGCAACATGTCCAATTGAAGTCGAAAGCAGAATGAAAATGAAAGTAAATGCTGGGTTTATTGAGATATCGTCCATCAGCCAACGTGTACAACCTTGTTTTTCCATAACAACATTGGTCCCAAAAACATATCAAATGAATTCCAGCTAACTTGGGGGGGGGGGAGAGACAAACAGTTAACATGAGCAGACAGGCACCAGCCAGTTTTATATTGTTTGTGATAGCTCTTTGATGAAAATTGAGGAAACAATTAAACATGAAAGGATTTTCAAACTGACATCTAAGTCAATAACATGCTATAAATGCACGACTCTTTCCAACTCTGAGAATCTTACAGCCAGGGTGTGTTCCACCTCAGATAAACACCACAGGAAAAAAACAGTACGCAAACAAAGGACACTTAGTTTTAGTCTGAAGAACAACACTGGTAAGTCTGAAAAAAAAGGGTTCTCTCGAGGCTGCGACCGCGCAGACATTCCCCAAAACCCAAACATGAAGGGCAGAGACCGGTTGGGAATCTCCCCGCTTCTGCATTCACGAGGCGTCTTTGTTTTTCAGCCTCTGTCTCAAACCGCTCAGATTCCACGAACAACAGTGTTGCCATTATTAGGTAAAGCAAAGGGGGACCTGAAATAGCTCTGTTTTTAATGAGGCAGTGGATCCACACATGTGTCACAGGGCACACATGAAAGAAGACTCTTGCAATTACCTACCACTTACTGCATGTCTTTCTGTCACTCGCTGCATTTAATTGGTTTAAGGGGGAGAAACACAAGACAGTAGGAGAACAGAATGAAACAAAGAAAATAATCTTAAGGGGGACCTCTTACACATTTTCTTAAGTTTAGTTATATTAGGTTCTTTTGCATGAAAAAAACCTTGAAAATGCCGTGGAAACCTTCTCCCACAGAAAACACTGCTCCTGAAATGCCTCGTCAGTAGTCTAGCATTTAATTGCGTGACTTTGTGACATCACACTACATCATAGAGTCACACATTTGGCTGCGGCATGTGCTGACCAATCAGAGCAGACTGGATATTCAGGAAGGAGAGCCTTAAAGAGCTAGAGGCTAAAACGGAACAGAGGTAGAATACAGTGCTGCAGCACTGGACTGTATGAGAGCATTAGAGCATGTAAACCTGTTAAAATAAAAATTTAATTATGAACCTGAAAAACAACTCAACTGGTTAACTTCTTATAATGTCAGTCCTATAATATCACCAGAATGACCGCTCACTTTCTCTTACTATTCTTGACTCAGAAGCCATTTGTCTGTGGTTACTAGCAACAGTATAGCTCAGTTAGCTGTGCAGCTAATGGCCCTACAGCTGATTCCAGACAGGGAATGGGACCAGACAGAATAGACTGGGGCTAACTAGTTGGCATGTTAACTTTTGGTAATATCTCTGCAACACAAAGTCAAAATAGTCAAAACTATTATTTCTTCACATTTTGTTAGTAATTTGCGTTCATTCTTGAAAATGACAAAATGATATTTTTTAGTTCTGTGTTTAATTTGAATTTTGAAGGGATTTGAACCCACCATGGTCTGTTCTGTAGCCTCCATAAGACTGCATGGTAGAAGATGGTGTTTGCCTGAGGTGGATCAATTCCGACATATTTTTCACTGAAACCACAAAGAAAATGAGGACGGGGACATTTAATTTAACCTTAACAAACAAAGCTAGTCACGTATACATGTAAAATCAAATGCTCAGATAAAATAAAACCTATTTACACTGACACAGGAAACATAATTACCATAAGGTGTCGGTGGAGAGATGGGGAAGGCGGGAGTGGGCGGAGTCATGTCATTACCAGCCTCGACTCCACTGTCCACGTCCGGGCCCTGAGCCCTGTAGTCAGCACTGTTGCTCCTGAACAACATGTGGTGCTGTAACAGACAACACACGCATGTAACCAACTACAGACAGTAGAGAGACACATGGAGAGGGACAAACGCCTAAATCACACACACACACACACACACACACACACACACACACACACGCTGGATTTACCTGTGACTGCGACACACAGGGGGAATATGTCCGCTGGCCCCTGTAGTCCTCCGTCCCACCCCACCCTGAGTTACAGAAGCCTGGGTGATCTGTCACATCACTTCCTTGGCGACTCAGACTGCGCGTGACACCCAAACGGCCCTCACTGGACTGGACAGCTGGATACACACAAGTGGACAGCAGAAAAGCAGATCATTAAATATTAACAGATTTACAGGATGACTGCCTTCAAGGAAATGAAGAAAGAAAAACAGCAGTAACCCCTGGTACCTCTGCATCCTCTACTAGCCGAGGCACAATGTCAAAGGACTATGGTTGAGAATTATGGGCAAAAAACGATCCCTAAAAAGCACTATAATACCACATGGCGGCCATTTTCCTCTGTCGTATTGTTGTGTTCGAGGTTGCAAATCCTATAAACACAGGTAATCTGACACTGAAGTAATCATTTCGCCGTTTCTTCATCGATCACCGACTGAGAAGACAATGGACTGTGAAAATCTGGAGGGAAATCGGGCCATATTTGAACGTAAAACAACATATTTTTGGATCTGTTAGCTTCTTAACTTACATAACCATTTAATATGCTGCACGAAATGAGTGGAAAGGCACACATTCTAAAACATCAACACACGTCTTTAACATATTTATTTGAACCAGGAAGTAAAACACACTGATTGTAATTAAAGGGTAGTGTTAGCTAGGAAGCGGTTGAATGCTCATGTTAGCTAAAAGGTTATCGAATATGTTGTAATACCTTGAAAGACGACGCAATATCCCCCTAGATTTTCACCATCCATTGACTTTTACATTGCTGATCATTAGAGAAAGGCTGAAATGATGTCAATTTGTCATGTGTGGAATTTTAAGTTTTGATTATAGCTCGCTTCAAACAGAAAACATCCGCTCCGACGATCACACTATTTTGTTGATTGTGTTGATGTAGATGACTTTGCGAACTGGCGTGGTGACTTTCATGACCATGTAAACATTTAGAGATTGATGACATCTTAATTTGGTCAGTCCATAAAGTAAAAAGCACCCTGGGGTCGTGTCTACAGCTGACATGTTTTCAGTGGACAGCTGAGGAATGCAAGGAGTCTTGCTGGTGGGCTGGAAGGTGTGGAGTGTGTATGTGTGTGTGTCTGTGTGTCTGTGTCTGTGTGTGTTGGGGGTTCAATGTTGTGACTACTCTGAAGAGTGCAGCCACTCAGCACCAGGGTGTTAATTTGAGCCCTCCCAGTGAGCTCCAACCTCTCAGCTCTGAAGAATGCTAATGGAGCAATAGTGCTAATGCCGGGGATCATTAGTCACTCTGTCTGGGGCGGGTATGGATGACACAGACAGTGCCATGCATACCTGGCAGTGGTTCTCCACACATGCATCGCTTTTATTGTACATCATTCTACTGGATTTTGATGCTGATCTGTGCGGATCCAGAGACTCACTCACGTCAGTTCATCATCTATGTAAACTAATATGAACTTAGGAGTAGAGGTTTGAAGACAAATTCAGTATTGTGTGGCAACACCATACCATGAGGTCTTCAGCTGGTTCAAATTAAATAAGCAGGAGTGCATTAATGCAGTTTCCAGACTGGTTAGGTATATAATTAATTAGATTTTTATCTGGTTATTTATGCTATAAATCATTTATCTATTCATAGGTTTCAAAACATCTCATCAAAGGACTGCAGTTGAACCTCAGCCAGAAGGCTAACACTGGCACATTTACAGTATTGATTGTGGGTTGTCTGACTACACGAATAAGTCAAATTAAATGATTTGTGATTTAATTTATTGAAAATGTACGACAATATGTTGATATAGAATTCCACATTTAAATATATAATCTTATCCATAATGTCCGTCCAATCCATTCATTAATTTTATTCAATATCATAGTAAAACCACAATAATTGATCAAGTGAATACTGATGGTAACACAAGGTGCTGAATAAATTTAATATCAACATAATTAAACTGTTGCATCCTGGGAGTCATGAAGTTTCTCCTGCCAGCTTTATTTCACACGAGCCTCTGGTGGAGCTCAGCCCTCCACCTTCCTGAGTTCTTGTCACCTCTCACCAGCTGCTGAATGTCAGCCACAGTTCCCTTGACACACCAAACTACTGTTACCTCCTGCCCTCACCCCTCTCTTCCCTTTTCCTAGACCTCCTTCACACAGCTATTGGTGTTAAATAAGTGAGAGGAAATGGATGAATTCATGAAAAAACAGTGAACAGTTAGAAAAGTTACGTAAAGTGGGGACAAAGCAAATAGATACTTGATGCAAACTCCAGCCAAAAGAGCTTCAATCTTAAGGTCAGTATCAAGGTTAAACACGCTGGACAGCTTATCACAGAACATTCTAATGGATGATGATTTTTACAGACAATGCTGCAGGATGTATGCACAAGCAAACATGCTCTCACAAGTTTGGTATGTGTAAAGATGTCTGTTAAAATTGAACACCACTTTATACTGCACACTGTAAAAAAAAAAAAAAAGCTAACCGAGACTTTAAACAGCTTATATTGATGCCTTGAGAATATTGCTTAATGAACAACTTTACCCAAAAAAGAGAATTCAGTCACTATTATTATTAGTGGGTGGGATCTTGTTTTTACACGTAAAAAAAAAAAAAATACTCCAAAAAAAAGCCCAAAATGGCTCCATAAATGATTTACACCCATTATAAAGCCAAAATCTTCACTGTAGCTGCGAAGCTAAAAGCGCTATTGCGAGCACCATGTCTGAAGCGGCTGGACAAGCTCAGCCATGTGACGATGTAAATCATCTTCTCAAATTAAAATGCTACCTCAGTGCTTACGTAAACTTGAGGCTTTCGGTGTTTTTTTCCTTGTTTTGCTGTAGCACTGCTTTGTTGCTGTGAAGCACCAGCAATGTTCTGTGGACTATGAAACTTCAACCGACTTTCAATCGGCATTGGGGTGAGTACATAACAGATGATTATTCATTTTTGGGTGAACTTATCCTTTAATATCCCTGAGAATAATGTCATTTTGAAACATTGGTACAGTTGTTTCTTTGTAAGATACTAATATGAACTGTTATCCTCTTTCAAACCATAATATATATTTTGTTTACTTTGAAGTTATTTATTCTATAGAACATCCTGTCTTTAACCCTGAGTCCGTCATAAAGTTTGAATGGAAAGTGAATTGAACTGATTTAACAGTCAAAATGAATTATTCATCAAATCGTATAATTTAACCTGCCTTCCTGTGGGACATGGACTGACTCAGTGCAATGACTCCTGTCACCAATGCAAACTGATATGAGACAACATTTTAAAAGGAACAATCCATTGCTTCCTACAGGTTGTTTTCATATCGGCTATGTTGGAGCCTCGGGCGTTTGTTTCTTGGAATGACGCTTCTGTGTAGTTGATATGCACGGACAGGTATGCTTCTGGAATCAAACTGGAAAAACATCGCCTCCAGGCTCACTTGTTCTTCCCTTGGAAATTCCTCAGGCCTCCCCATCTTGCCCCCATACCTCCCCCCTCCCCTGCAACCACACGAACATGAGTGTGATTCACGCGCTGCTAACACCCAGACAGCTCTCTGCATTTTCTCTGCCTCATTGGTTTTCAGCTTAAGAAATCTGTGGAGTGCCATTGTACCAAGGAGGAATATTCTTGAGTCAGTCGTAACGAACTTGATAACCTGCGTGGGTGAGCCAAATCTAGCCCTTATCTTCGTAGCATGGGAAAGAGATAGGCATCGTCTTTCCTTTGTTTTTTTTCCCCAATTATGTTTATCATTGGAGGAAACAAACGTCCCACAGATTCTATAAAGCAGATATACGGTTAGAGAAATGCATTTTGTGAATTCTTGCGCAGTGTTTGAAGATCATAAACTTCGTTCCTGGGATCCGTTTCTACATGAATAAAGTGGAAAACAACACATGTAGATATCTGTCGTGATACAAGAGTGATCACGTTACATAGCTTCTGTCTGCACAGCAAACTTTAACAAATCAAAGGAGAACTTAAACCTTTTCAGCGACAAAATGATCAATAAGAGCTCATAAGACAGATGGAAGTGTGATGAACATGAGGGTACAATGAGGAGAGGCGGCTAACGCTTCTTCTACCCACAACAAAGAGCACTCAGTCTGTTGGAGGGACTTTGATTTTGTAAATATCCCAGTACGCAATCTCTATAATCAAACACCCAGAGACGGCAATGCTCAGAGAGGTCGATGACAGCTGCTCTCCCTCTCGTCATGTATCGTACTGATCCTCGAGTCAGATAGTTACACAGGCAAGTCTGGACGGCGCTCTTTCCTCAGAAACGTCCTGAAAACATCTGAAAACCTGGCAACAACCCTGCTATTTCTGCCACTAAAACATGCCAGGTGGGAGAGGGAGAGAAGCTGCGCTTTGTTAACTCTGTAGTGAGGGAGAAGGAAAGCTGCTTTCAGAATATTCTCTTCATATTAATTAAAGCTGTTTTGTTTTCTTGCATCCTTGCCATGTTTATCAGACATCTCCAGCAAAACAGCCTCTCTGGTTTCATAATGACATTTCTTTTCACGACCACACTTCCATAACCACACATCATCACCACCACCACCACCACACCCAGGCCGTCTGACTGTCTTACCTGTCTGCTGCGTGTTTGTCAGGGTCGCTGCATTATTATCGTTGAGTCTGTGATTGACGCCGTTTGAACATTTGGGGGCCGAGCCGTTCACGTGCGCCCCGCCGTTCCTCTTGATGGAGCCGCTATGGCTCGACACGGGCACAAACGTGGGATCCAGGTCCATGATCAGCTGGTTGAGCTGGTCGATGGAGTTGTCGATGTCCATCGTCAGAGATTTGAACTCCTCGTCACGTTTGTTGTTGTTGTTATTGTTCAGCGTTGCCTGCTCCTTGTGTGGCGCCGTGTTTCTCAGAGCGTCTGTCGTCATGTCCCTGGTAGGGCCCTGTGGTTCAGCGGGCAGGCCTGCTTTGGGTGGACTGCTCCCTTGCTTGTTCCCTGTGTATCTTTCTGTATCGTTCCCATCCTCAGGCATGTAAATAAACTGTTGTGCAGCAACCATTTGCTGCTGGCGAACCCAGGACTGTGTTGAATAGCTTCCTTGTCTGTAGACATGCTGCTTGGGCATGGATGCATTGCTGGGATTAGACGAGGCCACAGAGTTGCTCCTGGAGCTCAGACAGCCCCTTCTTGCCTCAGCATAGGCTCTCTCATACTCTTCCATGGGAGGAGGTGCAGGGTAGTGGAGTTGGTGCTGGTTTTGGCCTTGCTGCTCCTCTCCTCCGGGACTCCCAAAACCATCCGACAGCAGGGAGTTCTGGCTGCTCTTGTGGCAGGAGGAGGACAAGGTCCCTAAACTGTCCACACTGTGCAGATCATGACCCGTGTTGACCTCATCATCCAGGATGTCCGTCTCCCTCTCTCCAGGTCTGGGGTCCCCGTTGATGTGCACTTGCACGGGGACTATCTGCTGGATGCCCACTCTGGGGCTTTGATCATCCATCTCCTCCACTGCAGGATCCTCAAGTCCAAAGCCGCTCAAAAGACGCTTCAGCTGGACCTTTTCCTGCGGGCTGGGGCCCTGGTTAGGCTTGACAGTGGTGACAACAGGTGTGGGTCTGTCTGCCCACAGAGAGGTGCTGGACAGGCCAGAGTCACTGCTGACGGAGAGGGCGTGGTCGCTGTGGTCAGGGCTGGAAGTGGCGGAGGTCGTGCGGGCCCCTCGGCCCAGCGTGGCCTCTCCTCCGTTGGGGCTCCTCTTGTTAGCCGCTTTGTCCTGGGTTAGGCCTTGAGAGCGTGGCGCTGCAAAATAGAAGAGATGCAGCGCTTCATACAGTCAGCAGGTATGGGGCACACAAACACACAGAGACACACATACAGCAGACGAACACAAACGGCAACAAAACCACAGACAAAACAAGACTCACTTCACATGCACAGTCATGTCGACCCACAAACTCCACCATTCAGAATCTGTTATTGAGGAAATTCAACACGCACAATCACACCTCGCCTGACAAAGACAACACTCCAGACAAGACAGAGCAGACAGCAGACTACAAATAACTCCAGCATTAAAAAACATTGACAGGGAAAAAAAAACATGTGAATCATCTGAAGTGAAGTGAGACAAATCCCCCCTGATTAGAATCACCCAAATTATTAAAATCTCCTGTTTTTGAGTCTTATCTGATCTTATTTCAAGATATTCACTCAGGCCACCCACTGAACTGCCAAGGCGCTAGTCTGCGATGTGCGCAGCAGACAAAGGTGTTCCTCGCGCTCAGGTTGTGTAAGAGATGTTAAGCCTTCTCTACGCCGCTACAAGAGTCAGATGGCTGTGGATCTTCCGAGTCTGACCCCTGCATTCCTCACCCCGCTGTGATTAAGCCACCCTACTCCCTCTCGCTTTGCCCCTTGACCCCCGGCATATGTCCAAACAACCTCCTTAATCCTTCGGAGAGTCAAACCACAGAAGTCAGTATTTTGGGAGGCAGCCACAAATCCATCACAACAGAAAAAAAAAAAAAAAAAAAAGTCAAGTTCTAGTCTTACGCCAGCTTTGCCAAGTAAGTAAACACTTGCTGCTTCACTGTAACTCTCCCTCTGCCTCAACAAAAAAAGAGCTGGAACATGACTCCCATGCTTCTTCCCTCAGTCTGCCGCCTTAAGTACTTGCCTTTCAGTCAAACCACGACTGGAGGATCTGAATACCAGACATGCATGATAAAAGCCCCCCCTCCTCCTCCTCTCCAGAAGCTCCTGTATGTATGGCTTTAACCCCCCAGCCACCCCTCTACCACACTCACACAAACACACTAATTGAACCTGCATCCGGCCTTGAGCTGCCTCGGCTCGGGCCTCCGTGCATGTCAGCTCCGCCGGGAGTTTTCCCCAACAAATCCCTCTCGTAACATTCCTCCTGGCAAGGTGCAACAAGGCTTTTCAAGACAGATGTTTCCCCTCTCCGTTCAATACCGGCCATCTTTCTCCGTCACCCCTCTGTCATTGTCCTGCCCTCTCTTTGCTTTATCCCTCCCTCCCTCCCCCTTCATCTGGCCACTCATCTGTCTCAAGGGGGGAAAAAAAAAAAATCTCTTACCTTCGCCACCACTGCCAGGTAAGCACATAAGACAGTCTCCAGTAAAAGAAAAGCTGAAGAGGACAAGAGGCACGGCAGACACACGAGAGCGGACATGGCTTTCAAACCAGCAGATAATTGTCAGGGTCAATCGAGAGAGTTGGAACAAGTTGGCCCCTGCTTTCCTTCTCCTCCGCTGAGAAGGTGAGAGTGTTTGCACTCCACACAAGGGGGGACCTTGAGATCTCCAAATAAGGGCAGAGGAATGTAAACAAGTGAGGCGGGGCTTCAGGGCGGAGGCGGGACGGAGGAAAGGAGTAACCCGACCTCTTGCCCCGCTTTAGGGGACTACCCCACCGAGGGGAGAGAAGAAAAAAAAGAGGGAAAGAAAGAAAAGAGAGAGGGCGGCCCGGAGAGGATCAGAGAATGAAAACAACATTCCTGCAGCTCCAGACTTTTTCACTCTGTAAAAAGACACTTTTTAATTAAAGCAATCCTCGCCTTCTACTTGGAGCTCCGAGCAATGTTCATGAAAAGCTGCCTTTTCTCTCACTCCTGTGTGTGTCATGAAATTGCATGCCTGCCGCCCTAATGTACAATATCAGCAAAGAAACAGATGTGCCCTAAACTCAATGATGGGGTGCGGCAATTGTTTTAAAAACTGTTTTACCTATCGGGATTACACTGACATTAACAAAGCCATGATTGGTTAACCAAGCATGCTCTTAGCTAAAGACGAACAGTCAAACTTTTTGCATCAAGCGTTCATCATGTCGGTTGTTGTGGTACCGTCGGTCCATGAATAATCCGACGATTACAGTGCAGGGAGCGGGCGAAACCAGAACTGTTCCCCCAGCTGCTGTCGTATCGCAGGAGGAGGTCTGGATGTGTTTGGCTATGTAATTACAAAACCTTTCCATTCCTTCTCAGTTACTACCATCCCGCACCTCCTGAATGCCAAAACCCTGAGTCGAAAGCATAATGATCATCATCATCGTCGTCTTCTTCCGCCCAAACTTCTACATTCGCCTCCTATATGTAGACGACAGGCTTGTGGGAAATGTGTCCCATAAAAATCCTTTGTACAACTTGTACAGGACTTGGAGTACATGCAGAAAGCATAGAGAGGAA